>CAICTM010001168.1:0-35208 GCA_903772945.1 Seminavis robusta | reverse complement strand
CGGATATTGTACGCACGAGAGATGATTCGTGATTAGCTGTTCCCACGCTTCTCTGTAGATGTCGGGATATAATAGGATTGAAACCCTGGTACTCGTCTTTCCCCAGGGAGTACGATTGTACAGAGTTGTTCGAGTGAGGTGACAGCTCGATGTGATAGTATCCATGTTCAGGTCAGACTAGTACGTACTTGATCCGTCTAGATTTCAAGAGCATGTCTGTTTTTTTGGGATAGGATAAGGTTCCGCTTATCCTTTTGTTCGTTCCGGAATCGAGATGAATCGTCAGATCGTCTTTCTTGGGAATGATGAAGTTGGTGCCGCCCACTCGAACGTGTTTACCTTCTTGAGTACTCCTGCCTCGCAGAGACGTTCAACCTCCATCTTAAAAGAGTGTTGGTATGGAACCGTGATAGGGTAAGCCTTGCATGATAGGGTTTAGCATCAGGGAGAAGTTCTACTTCGTAGTCGTCCATCTGCACTTTCCCAAGTACCATCGAATCAGGTCAGTATTCGTCAGTAAGAGTGAAGCTGTTCCTTCTTTCCGTGTTTAACTGATCTTGACTTTGGCAAACCTGCCTTAAGTCAGCTCTGTTCGTATCGCATCAAGAATCTTGAGAGATCTGCACTGTCATCGACAGCGGCAGGATCAGGAATGAAAATTTTTCTTCTTCATTGGTGTCGCTATCTTCATAGGAATAGATTGCCGTCCCATTCACTGACATGGTAGTGAAATCGAACATTAAACCTAAGTCAGAGAGAATCTCGACCTATGATCATGTCATACGCCCCCAGCTCTTGGACGTGTAAGTCACTCGATAATTCTATCTTCGTGGAATTCAGGATCATGAATGCACCTTTGCACTTCGTGCTGGTGTTTAATTCTCCTGCGGGGTAGTCAACATCGTTTGGACGCCCCAAGATCTTCATGCGTAATTCTTAGCATGAGGTTGAGCAATCAAGGTTCCGATGCTCTGTATACCAGAAGCAACGGAGTGTAACGGGTTTTGGTTTCCCTTTTTCTCGCTTGTTATATCTAACATAAACGATGGGGTTTGAGGTCTCTTGTCTTGCGACGTTTACGAGGTGTTGCCACGGACGAGGTTAACGATGCTAAAATAGATCATCAGAGTCTAGTTTGAGCAGCTTCTAGGCAATCTCTAATTTGCCGTAGAGTTCATCAGTGCAAAAAATTCTTGTTTACTATTAGTGGAGATATCTTCATCACTTTGGTATGAGAAATCGGAACAGGGTCCGTTGAGTCATCATCTGGCCTAATCCTCAGATAGAGATTTCTCCATCCAAGTGATTGAAATGTAGAGGAGTTGTCCTCATTGTCAGAGTCTTCTGATTTGCGCTTGCAACATGGTTGCGAAGTTTGCAAGTGGTGGCACGAGTATCGTCGATCTCGTGTTCTTCGTCATTGTCGACGAAGGAAGAATGGTTTGTCACGCAACTTTTTCTCAAAGTTGGGAAGCATGCTTCCTTGAGCCATCTTCATGGTGAAGGAATAGGTTGAGGGTAGCTGAAAGCTATTGTGTTTGTTAACAAAATGCACTACGCTAAAAGCTAGTGTAAAGATCTTTCGAGTGTTTTGAGTTTGAGAGAATGAAAGTTATGAGAGAGATTAGAAAGCTATGAAAACTAATCAAGAGAGAGATCATCATCAAAGGATCGTAGATCTGGCTTCCCGCGGGAGACTATAAAGTTGTGATAGAGTAGGTTGTGGTAGTAATCTTACGTCTCTCCACGATCCTAAAACGGAAGCGTGGAAGTTGTCTAGCCTGGATCTAGTAGCGTGGAAGTACTCCACGCTGGCTAAATATCTAGAGCGATGTTTCATCATCAACTAGTATGACTAGCGCGGTCATTGAGAACCCTTCTCAAATGACTATTCCCAGAGGACTACACAGTCATGAGTCGAACTCAAACCCTATCTAGGATCGAGTCGCGAATAAGGCTAAGAGCCGTGTATTGCACAATCCAAACATAATCCTCCTTCTTCTATCTGTCTTTCTGCCGAGGTATCGCAGCTCCCGCTGACTTATTTATTTTTCAGACCTCGATGAGAATCTTTGTTTTGGGAATGACGTCAGTTCAAAATTCCACGCGTCAATATCGTGGAAGGCACGTAGATTTTGTACCAAGGTGCATCCAATCCCAAATGGGATTGATTCAAAACTTCGTTTCACTTCTTTTCCGCGAGGCGTCAATCACAGAAAACATCAAATCACGGAGTCAGTTGTGGCAACTCCAATCAATCGCCACTCCACACTCCACACAGATAGATATCTTCTGGCTTCGACAAACCAAAAAGGAATCCTATTTGTTGGCAATTTTCTATCTATCTCATAAAAAGGACGACCTGCAACCAGCTGCCTTTATAGTTTGACCCGCAAGGTTGTTTGGAGGAACTGAATCAATCGTTCGCAAAGCATCAATCCCGTTCTTCCTCTGGGTATCAATCACAGTCAGAAAAGAACATCATTTTCTATTTTCATTTTTCCAGAATTGGATATATAACATCGCCTACCAAAAGCTCAAGAATGTTGCTCTTATCTCGCGATCGCAAGGCTGCCATGACCTTGCTGTGTGTGGCGGCGGCCTCGTTGGGTACTACTAGTACGGATGCCTTTGTGAACCAACCGCTCGTTCCTCGAGCAGTTTCCTCCACTTCTGCCGTTCGTCATCATCATCATGCCCCGCCACCATTATCTACGGTCTTATCTCGTCGACCTCGTGGTAGCACTGCCTTGCAAATGGCGGCGAACGATTTTGATCAAATGCAATACACGGAAGCTGCCTGGTCGGCTGTGGCGGCGGTGACCAAAGTGGCCGAGTACTACAAAATGAGCTACGTGGAAGCACCCCTCTTGTTGGACTTTTTGTTGAACCCTGGCAAACATGGAGGTGGAGATGATGCCGAAAGCGCCAACCGTGTTGCCGTCAAGGTCCTCGAACAATCGGGAATTGATATCAAGACACTTCGATCCACGCTGGAAGAACATCTCAGTCGACAACCCAAAATGAGCAGTGGTGGAACACAAAACATTATGGGACGTGATCTGCCCAAAGTATTGGAGAGTGCCAGAACTGTACAGAGTGTTTTGGGGGTATGTACTCTGTCATTAAAAGCATTGTGTGAAATTGTTTTTCGCAACTAACCAAACTCCGTCTTTATTCATTCTCCCTTTCTATTATCTATTATTCATAATATCAGGACTCCTTTGTCTCCACAGAAGGACTGCTCCTGGCGTTGTGCAAAGAAGACACACAATTCACTCGAGATGCCATTAGCAAACAGGGAGTCAAATACCAAGATGTGTTGGAGGTCGTCAAGAAAATGAGAGAAAAATCGGGACCCACCATTTCCAGAGGAGCGGAAAACATGTACGATGCCTTGCTCAAATATGGAATTGACTTTACCGAACGGGCCAAGGAGGGTAAACTAGATCCTGTCATTGGAAGAGATGATGAAATTCGACGTGCCCTGCAGATCCTCAGTCGACGAACCAAAAACAATCCCGTCTTGATTGGAGATCCAGGAGTTGGGTGAGTATAGTATCGATCTTGTACACACCTGTTGTTCATTTATTTTCACAAAAGAGTTGTGTGCTCACTCACTCGTGTCATTTATTTATTGAAATGATCATACAACAGAAAAACAGCCATTGCGGAAGGAATTGCACAACGAATTTTGGATGGCGATGTACCAGAAAGTTTGCAAGACTGTCGCCTTATTGGGCTCGACTTGGGAGCTTTGGTCGCTGGTGCCACCATGCGTGGAGAATTCGAGGAACGGCTCAAGGCGGTTTTGGAAGAAGTCACCGGGAGTGATGGAGAGATTATTCTCTTTATTGATGAAATGCACACCGTTGTAGGGGCAGGAGTAAGTATATACCGTACAGTACAAACAAAAAGATAGTTGGTGTGGTGAAGGAACTGACTGACAATCGATTGTTCGGTTTCTTTTGATACAATACACAGGCAGCACAAGGCTCCATGGATGCCAGTAACTTGCTCAAACCTGCCCTAGCTCGAGGTGGATTGAGATGCATTGGAGCAACAACAATCAATGAATATCGCAAGTACATTGAAAAGGATAAGGCCTTGGAGCGACGTTTTCAGCAGGTGATGATTGAGCAACCCAGTCCAGAGGACACGGTCAGTATCTTGCGTGGCTTGAAGCCAAAATACGAGCTCCACCATGGTGTCAGGATCAAGGATGAGGCTCTCCTTGCCGCCGCCAAACTCTCTCACCGCTACATCCCGGATCGATTCCTTCCCGATAAGGTAAGATTTTTATCTGATGTGTGTTGCGTACAATAGTTGGCATTCCGTCGCCTTTCGCTCAACACTCCACCTGTATTCTACTGTACGCTGACAACTGCAGGCGATCGATCTGGTCGACGAGGCCTGTGCGAAACTGAAGAATGAGCTTACCAGCAAGCCAGAGCATTTGGATGAACTTGACAGACGTATTATCCAGCTAGAGATGGAAAGGCTTTCTCTGTCGAGGGACTACGAGGGGATGGGATCATCTCCTGCGGAGCAACGACGACTTGGAAAGTTAGACTCAGAGCTCGATCACCTCAAGAGGGAATCCCAGGAACTCAACAGCAGGTGGATGGCGGAGAAAGGTGGTGTGAACTTGTACAACCAGGTGAAGGAAAAGATTGCAGAAGTGGAACTTGAGATCGAAAAATGCGAGCGTGAATTCGACCTTAACAAAGCTGCTGAGTTGAAGTACTCGACCCTTCCACAACTACAAGCGGAACTGGAGAAGCTGGATGAAACGGCAGGAAACGGAGAGGTGGTTGGTGACCACGAGAAGATGTTGAGGGACGAGGTGGTAGCTGATGACATTGCCAGCGTTGTTGCAGTTTGGACTGGAATCCCTCCAACCAAGCTCCTTGAAACTGAACGAGACCGAATCTTGCACATGGGAGATATGATCAAAGACCGAGTTGTCGGCCAAGATACAGCTGTCGATTTGATCACCCAAGCAGTGCAGCGTTCCCGTGCTGGTCTCAATGACCCCAACAAACCCATTGCTTCGTTCATTTTCCTTGGACCTACTGGTGTCGGAAGTAAGTGCAGTTGTCCGCGTTTTGCGTTGCTCATCATATTGTTACTGCCGCTCACGCTGACTGCATCAAAAACTTGGCTTCTTGTCTTGAAGAGACGGAACTTTGCAAAGCTCTCAGTGAGTTCATGTTTGACTCGGAAGACAGTTTGATCCGTATCGACATGAGTGAATACATGGAAAAACATTCAGTTGCTAGGCTTTTGGGGGCACCGCCTGGTTATGTTGGCTACGACGAAGGAGGTCAGCTGACCGACGCGGTTCGAAGGAAGGTATGTGTAAACCAAAGCTTGAACAACATTTTTGTTGCGCACTGATTGATTGATTTCTAACCATGCCACAGCCCTACGCAGTTCTACTATTTGACGAAATGGAGAAGGTGAGTGTGCTAGAGTTTTTTTAAACTTAAAGTGTTTGTGTCAGCTCTGCTGTGGGTTCGGAACTCAGTTGTATCTCTTCGTAATTTGCTTCCCAGGCCCACCCGGATGTCTTCAACATCATGCTCCAGCTCTTGGACGACGGACGGCTAACTGACAGCAAGGGAACCACTGTGAACTTCCGAAACACAATCTGCATTTTCACTAGCAACGTTGGAAGCCAAGAAATCTTGGACTTGGGCGGTGCCTCCGACATGGAATCTCAGGCTGAAATGAGACGTCGCGTGACGGCAGCAATGAAGGATAAGTTTAAACCCGAGTTCTTGAACCGAATTGATGAGAATGTAATCTTCAACAGTCTTTCGAAGCAGGATCTCAGTGGCATTGTCAAGCTTGAATCGCGCCGACTGCAAGATCGATTGGCTGAGAAGCAAATGACACTGAACATCAGTCAAGGCGCGCTTGAGTACCTTGCCGATGTGGGCTTTGATCCCGTTTATGGAGCCCGTCCTCTGAAGCGAACAATTCAAAGGGAACTTGAGACAGTTGTCGCTAAAGGAATCTTGGAAGGTGAATTTGCCGATGGTGACACAATCGACGTGAATGTTGTGATGGACAGACTTCAAATCTCAAAGGGAATCCCGGTGATAGCACCAATCGAAGAGGAGGAGATGAGCGGTGCATTTGATTAGGTAGACAAGGTCGCGATGGCTAGACTTCGCTAGTAAGACAATTTGAACTGATAAACCATGATTTGGTAGTAGTTCTGAATGAAATCGTATGTACCACTTGGGCAACAGTGGCTGCGACTGGCTGCACGCGAACTAGACGTTGTGGACCTCTCCACTGCTGCGTGGTCCCGCCGTATCGCTGAGCGGTTGCATGCTGAGTCCCAATGAGCTGTAAAATGTATGCGGCTCACTGGCTGCGACGTCGACGAAAGGTCGGCACTCACTTGTATGTATTGATAATCCCGCAACTCAAGCAGAGATGCACTCGTTGGTGCCATGCATCATTTCGAAGTTGTACAGGTAAAGAAAGAAGAAATGGAAGATCTTACAAATTTATAAAATAGTTTTAGAGAAGGCGGAAAATGGAATACGTGGGAGGAGCATGTTCAGATTCATCACAAGAGTGGGAAGCCACCCAGCTGCGTGTACAACCCTGCTGGCCCGGTGTACTCTCCCATGGGGTAAAAATCCAACCGACAGATCTTGCCATCTTGGACAAGGATGTGGAGCTCTTCAGGGTCATTCACGACCTTCTTCCCAGTAGGGTTGATGGGCTCAAATGGTCCGAAGGCATAAGGTGCAGCTGTGTGGGTGCCCGATGCCACAACTTGATTCACTATGACGACGCCTGAGTTGGTAGGATGCTTCCTTATGGACTTGTAGTGAAGTGAAAAGTCTGGGAGGGCACGGTGAATATTGGCAACCTCTTCATGCAAGTCATTCAAATTCAGCTCATAATCCACCTCATGGGACAGATTATGAAAGTAGCAGACGAGGTCATCAGCAACCAAAGCACGTGTACTTTCCCAGTCATTGTCATGCAAGCTTTTGATGAGGTGCCTTGCCAAGTCAACGCCATCTGAAGTGGTTTCTCTAGAGCAGAGAATGCAATCTTTCTTGTGACAGTCCTCAATCTGTGAGATGAGACTCTTAGTACTGGAATCATTCGCTACCGTGGATTCACAGGATCCATCCATGGACTTCTTCGTTTTCCTGAACCGCATGGCGCGGTCGAACAAAGACTTGATTGGGTTTTTGATTGGCATAGTTGGAAAGTTGTTGTTGGTGACTTAAGATTTGAGATCTTTTTGGTTTGGTGTCTCCTGGGAGCCTCAGGGGTCAAATAAATTGTGAGCTTGATGAGCACGAAAATAGCCACGAAAATCCATCCTTCCTGAGTATTCCTTCAGCAGGGGGGAAGTGGTTCTCCGGTTCTGGCTCTCTTTGTTGACGAACTAATGCTTTCTAAAGGGAGGTAGTTGAGGTTATCTTTGGTATAAAAAATAAAAATAGAAAAAATAGTTATTAGTACTCAAGTAGACTACTCGAGAATACTTTTTCTTTTAGCTAGCTAGACCACTCAGTACCGGTAATTAGGTGTTTTCCGCATCTTCCTGACTGACAAGGAAGATCTCGACAGTGGCGACAGAGGGAAGTGGGAAGTGAACCAAAGCAAGTTCTTTCAGAGCTCTTTTTCGATTCGTCTAACTAGTTCCTTTTTACGAATCAAAGACCCTTCGAACCGCCAGGCCTTCCTTGAGACTTGAGACGCCTCGAGAGACTCGAGAGCTGCGAAAAAATTTAATTCCCCTTTCACTAGGAAGGTTTCACAACAAGACTTAATTGCCTCAGTCCGAATGACTATAAGCTTTTTTTCAGAGCTCACAGACTACGACCAGCTTCGTATGATCTGGTCCACAAGGCTCTGCGTGGAGCGATGAGCGAAGACAGACCACAAACATGCTGCGAGATAGGATTGCAAGGCACCAGCTATGCTACAGGCTTTGAATACCATTGTGAATGGTGTGCCAAGCTGCGAAATACACTCATGCTAGCTAGGTGACGGCAATACCGTTTCAGGCTGTGGTGTAGATCGTTAGTAACTGGGAATTATGGCTGCTATCACCAGCTTATCAACAAACGGAGCAGAAACTGGCATCTAGCTATGCCTCCGACAACGATCAGAGGGGCTCGATTGAGGGATACTGGTATAAACAAAGCACACAAGCATTGCTTGTGAGAGCCTCCTACAATGATTGCATGAACTCGATTGAGGGATACTGGTATAAACAAAGCAAACAAGCATTGCCTGTGAGAGCCTCCTACAATGATTACATGAACTCGATTAAGGGATGCTGGTACCGGTATAAACAAAGCAAACAAGCATAATCTGGCATTCATGCCTCCGACAACGATTACAGGACCTCGGTTGAGGGATACTGGTATGAACAAAGCAAACAAGCATTGCCTGTGAGTGTCAGACACGCTGAATGGGTTAAGCTGGCATTTGTTCTTACCATTACCCAAAGCTAAGCTCCGAAGCTATTCTCCGAAGCAGATGGCACTGCTGATATCTTGTTGGGTGGTCGCTCATCTTTTTGCAGCCACACCCGGTCCTATCCTTGGGATTGAGTGGAATTTGCATATTTTGGAGGCTGGACCTCGTTGCTTGAAAGCGGAAGAAATGCCACGGTCTGAGAAGCCGGTATCATGCTCTGTTTTTGAGGGCCAGCTCACTTGTTTGGCAATTTTTCAGTGGCACGGAACTGGGGTTGACCGTGTGGTGGAAGTTTAATCGAGTCACGTTGCAAACACTAATCAATCGGGAATGAGCCACAACCCTCCGCTGGAGGATCAAGTCAGGACCTCGCCTCTGGACCCAACCACAATCCTTGCTTGGACACCCCAGCAAGATGATGATATCATCGATAGCCAGACAGCTAGGCACCCGAGCCCACGGCTCCGCCATCTTGAGGCGTGCTACTGTTGCCAATTCTCTCATCCGACCTCTCTCCAGCAATGCGTCCTCGAGATATGCGGTAGTAGACCATGCCGCTGCCTACGAAGAATCCATGCAAGGGTTGCACGGCAAACAGCTTCAGTTGGCTCAATTGGAAGGGATTGGAAAAGACGATGCCGACTTTGATCCCTTTTTGCAAGAGGAATTGGAAGAAGACGAGGAAGATCAACTAGCCATGGAGGGAGACGAAGACGACGAGGAGGATTTTGAATACGAGCCAGACGACAACGAAGCGGACGAGGATTGGCCCTACAACAATGATGGATCCTTAAAATGGAAAAAGTCGCAATTGGTCACATTCCGTGCCGGGGCTCCCGCAGGAGGCATGTTTGCCGTGGTGGAATTGGCAGGATCCCAGCACAAGGTGACAACGGATGACTTGCTAGTGGTCAATGTGCTCCAACCCGTTGATCTCTACAAGGTTGGATCCGTCCACACCTTGAAGGATGTCATGTTGGTGGGATCCTCCCACTTGACTTTGGTGGGAATGCCCTATGTGACGGGAGCCGAAGTCGATGTCATGGTGGAAGAAATCACGCAAGATGCCAAAGTGATTGTCTTCAAAAAACGTCGAAGGAAAAACTACAAACGAAAAAAGGGACATAGACGAGATGTCACCCTCTTGCGCATCTTGGATGTTCGACCACCCAAAGAGCACGCCAATCACGTTCATGTACAAAGAGAGAATCCATAGCCTATAGTAAGTAGCAGACGATGGGCAGCAGCGAAAGCACTGGGCATGCATCGTGACTGGCAATTAACTTGGTTGGTGTGAGCACTGCTGCACTAAAGTAAAGTCGACTTGTGTGCAAGATAGAAAGTGTTACTGGCGCCGGTTAAATCAATTTCATAGCTACCCAGGTGTCAGATGTGAAAGAAGCTGAACCTCTGTTGCTACGACAGGAATGTTTGAGAGCGTGGTTGAAACGTTGCTGTTGTCTAATATTCTATAACATTCTTATGCAATGTTCTTTACAAATCTATTTGCATGCGGGCCCACTCTAAAAGTTTAAAAAATCAGACCAGCCTGTTCACATCAACACTTGGTTGTTGCCTGTGATCTTCAACAACTTTTTGGTCAAGCTGTCGCTTTTGGGTTCCACCAGGTCAAAGATACCGGAAATGCACACCTTTAGCCGCAGAGTGTGGTCTCTTTCAACCTTGCAAGCCTCTTCGACTTCGTCAAGCCGTTCTTCGTGGCTCGCAACGACCTGCTTGTACTTGTTCACTGTCTCCTCTCGAGATGCCTTTTGGCGTTCCAAGTTGGCAACACGATGCTGAATCAGAGCCAAGTCACGAACTTGAGCAGTGTCAACCTTGCTATCTTTCTTGAGTTCCTTGTTGGCTTTCTTTTTGATTTTGCATTCTTTCTTGAGTGTAGCTTGTTCTTGCTCGTACTTGTTCTTTTCTTCCTTCAACTCAGTGGTCAACCTCTTTGCTTCCTCGGCTTTGACCTCGAGTTCGGCATACTCCCGCTCCATTTCTTGGCGGAATGCTTCCATCTCGGCCAGTTTTTGCATCTCAATTCGTTCCAGCTCCTCTTGCTTTCGTCTCTGAACATCCGCCAGTTCTGCAAGGATTGGGGCCTTTTGGATGTTGAGGCGTACGAGAAAACCTCGGACGACCGGTTGGATCTTCTTGACTGCCTTGGCTTGCTTTTTCTTGAAGAAACCCGAGTTTTCGTAGGGATTCCTACTTTGCTTGATGGAATAGTTTGAGCTAAGGCTGCTGTTGTAGCTTGAGTATTGACTTGTACTGCTGGTTGAGCTGCTGTCCAGTGTAGAGAGGGACGAAGCCGATGCCTCCAAGTCGGGTAGACTGGCAAACTTGGACCAGTTGGTGGCAAGGAGAAGGTCGCACATTTTGATTTGTTTGGAGAATAAGCTGTTGCTTGCTTGTTTGCTTTTATTTTGCTTGCTTTTGTTTGTTTGCTTTTTGTTTTTGTGAGCCCTTCTTGTCCCGAAGCCATTGGATGCCTTGAATGCTTCCATGACAGCTGAGAGCTAAAGCATAGCCGCAAGACAAGTGTGTTCAAAACTAGTTGGCCGTACCGGTAGGTGGCTAGATGGCCAAGATACGGTACTTATCCTTCACATCTAGCTAGCGGGAGTCAAGCCAGCACCAACATCAGATTCTACAAGAACCTGACCTGGGGTACTAATAGTCTAGTTCCATTTTGTATGATTGCATGATTGCATGTTGGCACAGACGCTACGCGAGTTTACCTGGAGTCATCCTGTACACCCAGGTGTTCTTCTAATAGTACAAAAGTTTATATACTAAGACTCCAAATGACCAATCGGAATTGGGAAATGACATCCCAGTAACTCTTGGTTGTTCTGCTCACAAATTGCTCACAAGTCAGCTCTTCGTCGTACTGTACTCCCTCATACTGGTTTTTCATACACACAAGGAAACCAAAGCAACAATGATCAGCTTGGAAACCACTCTAAACGAGTTTGATATAAATTTTGGAGAGGATTGGATCTTGCCAGCATTCAACAAGGGTATCCAACTCATTCCAGACTGGTCCAAAGGACTCCATTCACCACGGACTCAATTCATTGCGCACCCAACGGTGCGAGCTAGATATCGTCTCTATTGGTTGATCTTTCAAAACTACTACAATCGTGTGGTACCAATATTTGTGGTTTGATTGAAGTTGACTCGACCTTTGGGTCGATGGAGACTGAGCTTCTTCGCTGATTCGCACTCGCGTCTGTGATGTTCCGTACTCGAGTCCGCACAGCAGAAGTACGTTCAAACAACAAACATGTATAAGGGCAAAGGAATCGAATCGAATCATCTCGTTCTGTGCCCTGAATTTGTTGAAAGGAGTTGGCGGCATCGATAATCGAATGGAATCTTCGATGGATGGGAATTAGCTTCCGAATCAAGCCAGCACCACGGCTTTGATTCAGCTGGCAGACCCAAGCCCTTACCTCACAGGTTTAGAATATCGCACCACGAACGGAGCTTTTCTTGTTTCGCCCAAGACGTGTAGAAAGACAAGAAAACACCCAGCAACTCGCATCTTGTCCACGAGCAGCAAAGAATGGTTTCAGCAGCCGCGCGACTGGCTCCCGCTGATTCGGCAACGGCTGCTGCGGCGGCAGCAGTCCAACAACTGCAGCTCGGCGAAGCCAACATCAGCGATGTCGAGTTGGACACTCTGGGTGTCAGCGTACATTACTTGGAGTGTGTATTCTTGGAGAAGGAAGTTTGTGCTTGGACAGATACAATCACAGGCAAACCTCTGTCCAGATCCTCCAAGATCTATGCCATTGAGAATCTAAAAGGTCCACCAGGAGTCATCCGCAGAAAGGGTGCCAATACTGTTTGTCCAATAGATGGGCAAATAGGGTCTGCCTATGTCCATTGTCTTCGAGGAGAGGATAATGTTGGGGATGCAACTCACATGCTCTCCTATTCCTGCAAGGTCCCGAAACGGGACTTAAAAGGTGTTAGTTTCACCCTTTTGTTAGTTTCACGCTTTTGTTAGTTTCACGCTTTTGGGTTAGTTTCACGCTTTTTGGGTTAGTTTCACCCTTTTGGGGTAGTTTCACGCTTTTATGGTAGTTTCACCATTTTGAGTTAGTTTCACCGTTTCAGTCGTGTTTACATTGATTTACTATGACAGGATTGTACTTAGTTTCACGCTTTTGAGTTAGTTTCACCGTTTTTGAGTTAGTTTCACCGTTTCTGAGTTAGTTTCACCGTTTTTGAGTTAGTTTCAACATAATGAGTTAGTTTCACGGAAATCTGGAATTTCCGTGAAACTAAGAAACGGTGAAACTAAGAAAACGGTGAAACTAAGTTTTTAGTCACGTTTCGTGACCTTGCAGGAGGTTCGCACCAATTGACTTCTTCTTCTTCTTCTTTTCGTTATTTCTCATTTCTTTTTTTATCTTTACCATTAATTTGTGGTTGGGCCGTCAGCTACGCCATTGGTGATATTGTTGATACCCTGTCTGACTTTTGCCTCCAGAAGAACCTTGACCCCAAGAGGACATATATCTGGGTATGTTGCCTTTGTGTTAATCAACACAGGGTAGCAGAATGTGCTTCCTGCCAAAAGTCTGGCATACTAGCTGCTTCTCAGGTGGACTTTTTTGATATCTTTGGAAAACGAGTAAAAAAGATTATGCATTTATTGGCAATGATGGCTCGGTGGAAAGCACCTGTGGCTATCAGTCGAGTCTGGTGCATCTTCGAAATCTTTACCGCGCACACTTCTGATGGGTGCTTAGTAGACATTGTTATGCCACCTACAGAAAAGCTGTCTCTGGAACAGGATGTCATTGGAAACGACAGTGGCATCAATGCACTCTATGAGACTCTGGGAAACACCAAAGTTGAGGATGCAAATGCATCTGTGGAAGCTGACAGGCTGGCTATTCTAAACAAAGTGGAGACCGATGTTGGATTCCCTGCGCTAAATAATCAAGTGAACGACTTGTTGCGTCATTGGATGAAAGATGTCCTTACCCAGTTGGTGGAAACTCGAGAAGAGACCAATGATACAGAATATGCAGACTTTTGTAATCGAATTGGGGTTGTTTTTGAAAAGAATGGAGAGCATGATGCTGCACTGAAACTCCACATTGCAGCTCTTGCAATATGCAAGGTTGAATTTGGAGAGAATCACGAGAGTACAGCAACCACTTACAACAATATTGGGACTGTACTGCTACAGGCCAAGGGTGACTACAGAGGTGCCTTGTCAAAGTTCAAAGCAGCTCTTGTCATTCAGGAATTAATATTGGGCAAGGATCACCCTGATTTGGCTACCACATACGACAACATAGGGGTTGTTCAGGAGAAGTTAGGTGACTATGGAGGTGCCTTGTCAATGCACGAGGAAGCCCTTGCGATTAGATTGTCAGTATTGAGCAAGGATCATCTTGATGTGGCGGTGTCATACAACAATATAGGTGATGTGTTGCGGAACATGGGTAAATATGAAGGTGCCTTGTCGAGATTCAAGCAAGCTCTCTCTATTCCAGAGTCAGCATTCGGCAAGAATCATCCCTCATTGGCATCCTGCCTCAACAATATTGGGCATGTTCTGCAGACGAATGGAGATTATCAAGGAGCCCTTTCAAAGCACGAGGAAGCTCTTGCAATTAGACTATCAGTATTGGGCAAGGATCATCCTGATGTAGCTAAGTCCCACAACAACATTGGAGTTGTATTACGGAGCATGGGCGATTATGAGGGTGCCCTGTCAAAATTCAACGAGTCTCTTTCTATTCGAGAGTCAGTGCTGAGCAAGAATCATCCATCAGTGGCATCTTCCCTCAGCAATGTTGGGCTAGTTTTGCAGAGGCAAGGTGACTACTCAGGTGCTTTGTCAAAGCTCGAGGAAGCGCTTGAAATTAGATTGTCAGTTTTGGGCAACAAACACCCTGATGTGGCCGTGCTGTAGAACAACATTGGTTGTGTGTTGCGGGACATGGGGGACTTTGATAGTGCCTTGTCAAGACACGAAGAAGCTCTTGCCATTCAAGAGTCAGTGCTGGGCATTGGTCACCCCTCATTGGCCTCGTCCCTCAACAACATGGGCCACGTTCTGCAGAAGAAGGGTGACTACAATGGTGCTATATCGAGGCACAATGAGGCTCTTGCAATTATTTTGTCGGTTTTGGGTGAGACACATCCTGATACTGCTACCAGCTACCACAATATTGGAACTGCGCTCTACAAGATGGGTGACTATGATGGAGCTTTATCAAAGCACAAGGAGGCTCTTTCAATTGAAGTGTCAGTGTTGGGGAAGTATCATCCTCATGTAGCAGCCGCATACAGCAAGATTGGCCTTGTGTTGCGAAGGCAGGGCAACTATAGAGGTGCATTGTCAAAGCACAAGGAAGCTCTTGGCATTTTAGAAACAGCCCTGGGCAAGGGTCATCCCTCAATGGCGGACATAGAGTAAAAGTCATTTTAAGACCGGGTGAAGATTAAGACCATGTAATTAACAGAGGTTCTTACGTAGGATCCTACGTAGCTTCAGTACCAGAGCAATAGAGGTGTTTCCTAAGTGTTCCGTAGGATCTTACAGGACTCTCCTATGTAGGATCCTACACAGTTAAGTACTGTAAAGTCTTAAACTGCAGAGAAAAAGAATTCGTCACAAAAGTGAGGATATTTTCAATCAACCATAACTCCACCAATAAGTACACTCTGATCTTGGGAATTTAATGGGATACTCAACAACATGTGCCCTTTCGATTCAGCTACTTAGAAGTACAATATTCGAGATCCACCTCTTAAGAGAATAATCCGCAGAAAGGTAGGTCGTAAATCGCATTTCACTCTATATAACAACATTGGGCCTTTGCTACAGAAAATGGGCGACTACGAAGGTGCAATGGCAAAGTACATGGAAGCTCTTACCATACAAGAGTCCACCTTGGGCAAGAATCATCCTGCATTGGCACTGTCCTACAACAATACTGGAATGGTTCTCTACCAGATGGGTGACTATGAGGAAGCTTTGTCAAGGCATAGGCAAGCACTTGGCATAAGATTGTCAGCATTGGGCAAAGATCATCCAGATGTGGCGATGTCACTCAACAACATTGGTCTTGTGTTGAGGAAGCAGGGTGACTATAAAGGTGCTGTGTCAAAGTACATTGAAGCCCTTGACATTAGATTGTCAGTATTGGGCAAGGATCATCCATCAGTGGCAAGTACCTGCAGCAATGTTGGTCTTGTGATGTGCAAGATGGGTGACTATGAAGGTGCTTTGTCGATATTCAAGGAGTGCCTGGTGATTGAAGAGTCTGTATTGGGTACCAAGCATCCCTCAGTAGCAACCACCTACCACAATCTGGGCACTGTGCTTAATAAGACGGGAGACCATGAAGGTGCATTGCTGAAATTTGAGGAGTGCCTTGCAATTTTGGAACCTGCATTAGGGTTGGAACATCCCAAGACACAGATTTGTCTAGGTTGGATTGAAGACGTCAAGGCAGCTTTGACTCGACTCGGGGAGCGATAGAGAGAACACGTAGATTGAGTTCTAGCTAGCTACTAAAACCGGTATCGCAGATAGTAGACTCGTCACCCGAGCTAAAGGCGTTCAAGTGTACCGGTAGCTGTAATCACAGACAGCTTCACAGACCATGAAGCTTTGACAAGACGGAACTGCCATGATGGGGGTACAGGTGGTCCAGAAGAATGCAGAAGAGCTAGCTATCTACAGCCACAGAGACGTGGTTGCTACAACACGAGCCCGTCAGGTTGAAAAGGATCCAACACCGTACAAATAAATACGGGCTACTAAGTGTAGTTAGACCGTCCCTGCCATGTCCAATTAGGTGTTCGCCACTGCTGTACGGGAACCACTCAGGCCTTCTCTGCTTCGTTTTCTTCGTCCCCAGCAAATGAAAGCTGTCGCTTCGTTCCCGCAGTCGAACGCTGGACGGATGCGTTCTTGGACTTTTCTGAAAGAACTCTCTTGGGAGTGCGAACGCCATTCTGCTCGCAGGCAACGGCAAACGCCTGGAGATGCAGGAGAAAGCGGTATGTGAGCGGCAGTGTGAGGGAGATCGATCAAGTTCCAGCAATTTCCTTCACTCACCTTGGGATCGATGGAAACAGATTTCGTGCAATTGTTCGTCTTGTAAATCCCGACAAGACGATCCGCCAATTCAAACATATTGTTGCGTAAAGAGATAATGATGAACTGGGCGTTCTTTGTGCGCTCCTTGATGTAGTTCCCAATGATCGAAACGTTCTTGAAGTCTAAAGCCGCATCAATTTCATCCATCACATATAGTGGGGTCGGTTTGTAGTGATGCAAGGCAAACACAAGTGCCAGTGACGAAAGCGTTTTCTCGCCACCCGAGAGGTTGCAGATATTCTTCCACGACTTCTTGGGCGGACGAACCGAGAAAACAATGCCTTCCGAGAAAGGATCAAGAGAATCCACGAGTTCCAACTCAGCGTCGCCACCCAGAGTAATCATCTGGTACATCTCCTTCAGTTTCAACGTGATTTTCCCAAAGCCATTCATGAACATCTCAAGGCGCTTGCGACGCAATTCATCGTATTCCTTCCGACTGGCATTCCTCGATTCTGTAATTTCGTTAAGCTCACCAACTCTGGATTGGATTTGAGATAAGTGAGGAAGGCGTCCCTCATTGAAACAGTGATCTCACTTCCGTCATACACGTACCTGGCGAGGTAGTCCGCCTCCTTCTTCCTGTACTCTTCGATAGCTCCCATGTTGGCATTCTTGGCGATGGAGTTGCGCTCTGACTCCAGCTGTTCGATATCCTCTTTGATGGAGTCAGTTCGGTACTTCTCCAGGGCTGAGAATGACAAGACGGGAAGTGAAGACCTTGATTCGGGATCTTCCTTGTCTTTGCCCTCTTTCTCGGTCCGATCGCCTTCTGCAGGTTCCATCTCTTCGTCGCTTTCACCAGTTCCTGCTCCTTTGCCGGGGGTATCCTCCTCTTCATCCATATCGTCCGTTTCCTCTTCCTCGTCGTCCGAAAAGTCAAACTGGTCATCTTCCTGCTCCGCCTTCAGCAGCTTCCCAATCTCTTTTTTCCAGTGCTTTTTCTTCGATTTACTATCGGTAACCTGTCGATCGAACGCTTCAACTTGGCCCGTCAGTTCGATTTCGAGGCACTTTGCTTCCGCGTGCGATTTCTTCAATTCCTGAACTTCCTTCTTCGCCTTTTCGAGTTCTTCTCGTCTCTCTGCCTCCACTTCTTTCACTTTTTCATATGCTTCAGACACTTTCTCCGCCTTCTCTTGAAGCCCTTCCAACTCCTCTTGTTTCTCCTCCAGCGATTGAGTACATTCGCTTTGTTGCTTCTCCGCTGCCTCAATTTGCTTCTTTGCTTTGGTGACTGCAGTCTTGTTTGTCGTGATGGCCACTTTGGCCGCGTTCAATGCCTTTTCGGCATCGTTCAGTTGATTCAGAATCTTGTCGCATGCCGATTGTTGTTTTTTCAGTTTGCTACCACCTGCGTCCAAGATGCTTTTCTGCAATTTCGCAACCTCCGCCTCCAGCTTGGAAGCCTGCTTCTCGCAGGAAGACATGTCCGATTTGCACTTGTCCACTTTTTTCTGCAGCTCTTTGAGCTTCGCCTTGTCGTCGTCACAAAGCTCGCACTTGGTTCGCAGCTCCGGAATTAGCTTTGTAAGCTCTTTCCGAGAAGTATCAAAACCGTTGACTTCCATTCGTAGCTTGGGCACCGCCACTTCCAATGCTTTGATTGACCGGGTCAATGTACGCGATTCTTCCCTGAGCTCCCCAATTCGTTTGCGACACTGCTGGACTAGCTCGAGGGCTTGTGCCGCTTCTTGTTCTAGCCGCTTGCACTCCTCGGCGGATGCCTGATCCATGGGGTTGATGTTGACTTGCTTTCCACCGTTCTGTAAACGAAGAGGCAGATGACGTGCTCTGGGTGAGTTGGGTTCTAAAGCTACTGGTTTGACGCTCACAAGCAAACGAAAAAGATGACGAATACTTACCGCGAGTCTCATCCTTCCCCTCGCCACTCGATTGCCACCACCAGCCATGGTCCCGTCTGCTCCAATGAGCTTCCCATCAAGGGTCACTACCCGCCACCTTTTGCCGGATTCAAAAGCCCAGCGACTACCGGCATCCAGATCTGGAGCGACTAAAGTGTTTTGCACGGCCAAGAAGAGTGCGGGTACCACAGCAAAGTTCCCGGGCGCGATGAGATCAAACAACCTGGGCGCATCCTCGGGAGTTTGCACTTGCACATCATGTGCCCCCTTTTTCATTTTGTCGAGTGCGATGAAATTGGCGCGGCCGAGTTTGTATTTCCGAAGGTATTCCACGCATCGCTGTGCTCCTGCAGTCGTTTGCACCACAATGTGGTCCAAAAAGCCCACAGCCGTCGAAACGGCAACATCATACTTTGCAGGAATCGTGCACAAGTCGCCGAGGCGTCCCAGGACACCAGCCTTGGCAAGCTCACCTCCCTTTCTAGCAGCCTTGAGAATGCCCTTCAATGCCGGTGACTTGGCGTTGTCTCCAAATTGAAGCGCTGCTTTGGCTTCTTCTGAACGTGCCTGCAGACAAGATCACAACGCGTGAGGCGAATTGTGCATCACAAAAAAAGGCGAGTTTTGTCCGAGGCAAGCAGCCATCAACCACACTCACCATCAAATCACGACTTCGCTGCGCCAAGGAGGCCTCCCTGTCGGCCAGCCCTTGCATTTCCTTCTCCACATCCTTCAAACGAGTGCGAGCTTTCTCCAGAGATTCCTCGCTCTTGGTCAAGTCATCCTTCTTGGACTGTTCCTTTTCATCGAGTGTTGCCAGTTCTTCTTCCGATGAAGCGAGTCTCTCCTTTGCTCGAGTGGTGGAGTCTTCCAAGAGTTTGACTTCGTGAAGGGCCGTGTCCAAAGATGCCTTGAATGTCCCGAGCTCTTGCTTGACGGGTGCCAACTCTTTTGTTTTGGCTTCCAATTTGGTCCGGAGTTCTTTGGTGATTTCTTTGACATCCTCTTGGATTTGGTCTAGTTTCTCGTCTTGGACTGTCTTTTGATCTGTCAACTCGGCACACTCTTGCTCCAGATCCGGGATGCTCTCCTCTGCCTCTTGTCCCTTTCGCGTGGCTTCCTCCTGTTTCTTCGTGGCCGTAGTGACCTTGGTCTTGGCCTTTTTGAGCTGTTCCTTGGCGTGTTTGATTTCTTCTCGTAGTTTAATGTCGCGTCGTTCAAATGCTGTGAATTCCTCCTTGGTGATTTCGAGTTCATCCCTGATTTTGTTGTAGACTTTGGTTTGTTTGTGGAGTGCCCCTTCCAACTCTTGGACCCGTTGGACGGTTTCATCATGCTTGTCCTTTTCCTCTTGCAAGCGAGCCGCCACGGTTTCCTTTTCGGCCACCGCCTTGTCCATGGCTTTGGTTTCCTTCATGAGGAATATTTGGTAGATTACGTTTCGTTTGCGTCGAATCTCTCGATCTTTTTGCAGCAATGATTCCGCTTCCTTTTTGGCATCTTCCAAATGTTCCTTTTCTTTCTCTGCCGCTTTGACTCGATTGAGTTTTTCTTGTCGTTGTTCCGTCAACTGTTCAACCTTTTCGGCGGCCAAGTTGGTCTCATCGACGTACTGCGACGATCCAATAATGTCCTCCAGATACTCCAACAATCCTTCGTCACCTTCATTCTTTCCCATGGGCGGCATCATGGATATCATTTCGACTTCTCCCTGTAAAATCAAGAATCGATTGTTGTCTAGATCAATGCCTTTGGATCCCAAGTACTTTGCGACGTCCCCAAATTGGCACTTTTTGCCGTCCAATTTGTAGGTGGAGCTATTGTTGATGTGAGCAATGCGCGTAACGACCCGATGAGTGCCGGGCACTATTTCATAATCTTCATCGCCATCTCCGGTATCGATAATTTCTTGAAAAAAGACCGAGACTCGAGCGAATGTGGGGTCCTTGACGGCATCGCTCTTGTGAATCAATTCCCGGACTTTGTTGAGGCGTAGTTTTTTGGCGCGTTTTCCAAAGACAAACAACATGGCGTCAATGACATTGGATTTGCCCGATCCGTTGGGTCCTACTACGGCGCTGAAGCATTTGTGGAAGGGTCCTATTTCCTTGACACCTGCGTAGCTCTTGAAATTCTCCAGTTCCTAGTGATGATAGTAATAGAGGACCAATGACAACAATAGCATGAGTTAGTTTTGTGACAGATTTTCAGGTAATCATCTTCTTAAGCCTTACCATTTTGGTAATCATGAGCCGCTGCGGCGGCTTTTCTCCAGCATCTTCCATGGGCACTTCTCGGCTGGTAGACTCTTCCTCCTCATCGTCATCCGAGGAGCCACTGACCGTCTCCACCTGCGGCATCTCTTCCTTGGTTTCTTCCGCCATCGTTGAAAAGAAAGTGGCCGAGCCTTTGGAGGTTCAAACAAAATGTGACGGTTTCGTCTTCCGAGCGTGACAGGCTGGGATAAGGGTTCAGGTTAAACCGATTGTGGCATCTTCAAGAATTCGATCGAACTCGCAATCGTAGCGTAGCTTTTTAGAAGGCTCAGCCAGATCCAACAACATCATGCAACATCGCCCTCTGCTTCTGGCTCAAGCCCATTTCATGTGGATCTTCGATAATGTTCCACCCTCGGACCCATCAGAGACGAACGACTGCTCATCCTTTGCTTCCTATCCTTCTCATAATACTAATACATTCTCAACAAGCCACATCTGTTCTCTCTCTCGCATCCCCCAAGTTACCCATGGATAGCATTCCCGTCGGTGTCCCGGTCGAAGAGTTGGCCGCTCAGGCCAACTCCATTGCTTCCGCCAGTGGCGTCCAAGTCGAAAAGCGTCGTGACGATGGATCCACGTACTTTGAATGCGCTCCCATGTCGCTTCTTCCCAATGCATACCCCAAACAAGCATTTGCTCAAGCCCAAACATTGGCGCCTCATTTCAATCGTCTCGTCGATCGCGTCTCGCGAGATGCCGATTTTCTCCAACAGACGCTCGGTGGAGGTGTCTCGGATACCGATCCCTACACGGCCAAATTGCTGAAACTCTACCAAGAAATTTATTGTGGCCAAGACGACAATTTTGCCAAGACGGCCGATTACATGGGCATTCATCGCAGTGATTACATGCTGCATAAAGGAGCCGACGACAAGTATCACATCAAACAGGTCGAACTCAATACCATTGCGTCCAGTTTTGCTAGTCTCTCCACCAAAGTGGCGGCGCTTCATCGACACGTGACGTCACGCTTTGAGGCAGATGTCAAGGAGTTGCTACAAGCGAACAAGGAAAAGGTTGTCGGAACAAAAGGAGGAGACGACGATGGCGTCCCCATCAACCCTGCTCTGGAACAGATTCCCAAGGCCATGGCGGTGGCATTTTCACAATACGTATCTCGATTTTCGCCTTCCAACGCCGTCATTGTATTTGTGGTCCAAGACGGAGAAACCAACACGGTCGATCAACGCATGTTGGAACATCGTCTCTGGTCGGATCATCAAATCCCCGTCGTGCGAATGTCCCTCACTCGCGCTCACACCGAAATCGAACGCAACGATTCCACCGGTGCCTTGACCATCACGGCGACGGGACAAGAAGTGGCCATTCTCTATTTCCGGGCCGGATATGCCCCCACCGACTATCCCGATGGCTATGACGGAGTCGAATGGCAAGCCCGGGCCAAATTGGAACAATCGCGGGCGACCAAATCTCCTGCCTTGGGATATCACTTGGCGGGTACCAAAAAGGTGCAGCAGGAATTGGCACGTCCCGGTGTGTTGGAGCGCTTCTTTCCCGACGACACGGCAGCCGTGGAAGGACTGCGAGCGGCTTTTGCCGGTCTGTACAGTTTGGGAGAAGATGCCACCACCGAGGACAAGGCAGCCGTGAAAGATGTCTTGTTGTCGGGAGCAGAGGGTGGATACGTCCTCAAACCCCAGCGAGAAGGAGGAGGATACAACTTTTATGGAGAACAATTGGCTGCCAAGTTGAAGGAAAATGTCAAAGTGACAGGAGATGATGTGGAACTGGCACCCGTCCTGGGTGAATTCATTTTAATGGAACGTCTCTTTCCTCCCATGCAAAGAGCCATTTTGTTACGCGGTGGCAAGGTGGAGGGATCGGGAGATACCATTTCCGAACTGGGATGCTTTGCGGCTGTCGTTGCGTCAAAGGATGGCAACATCTTGCACAATGAATATGCGGGCTTTTTGCTTCGAACCAAGTTTGCAAACGTCGACGAGGGTGGAGTGGCATCCGGCTTTGCTACCCTGTCGAGTCCTTATCTGTGTTAGCAACAAGTTTACTTGACTCACTTGACTCTGTCCAGGAAAGGACTGGCCTATCTAGCTATAGTAGTGCTAGCTAGTATCATGATCTGCTACTCTCACTAAACATCGGCTGTCTACCGATAGCGACTAGTACATCATCGTTGGCCACACCTGCGAGCTACAGGTAGATGAAAAGAAACGTGGGAAACTTTCGAACACAGCAGGGGTCTGAGCATTCCAATGACGGTCAGCGCTCGGCTTCAGAATTCGACCCTCCACAATACGGTCCTCCACAATACGGTACCGTATGTGGTCAACATCGCACACTTCCATGCCGTCCAGCTTCATGTCTTGGGACGTTGGCTGCTTTCCGGTTGTACAGTCGTCGAGCGATTTTCAATGCTCTGACATCCAGAGAAGTGCGCTCTGAGGAGACCCCAACAACGCATTACGTCAATGGGGCAGCAGGATGAATTATGGCGCTCCGACCAAGAAACAGGAATGCAGCAGACAAAATTCAGAACACTAATGGTACCCATTCATTTTAACACATTTATTGATCTCCTTGAGGAAACTATCTCGTTTTATACGTTCCCCCCTGTACCGTCGGTCCTCCATCTTATTTTATTTTGCTCATACATACACGCTGTTTTTAAAGATCAGAGAACTTGTTTGGGTCGGGCTTTCCAATGGCATGGACCTCAAATCCAATGTCGCGAAGCTTTGCGTAATCCAAGATGTTTCGACCGTCAAAGACAAAGGCAGGCTTGGCCATGCTCTTGAAAATCCTTTCGTAGTCCAGGGTCTTGAACTCGTCCCATTCGGTCAAGACTGCGAGTGCATGGGCGCCATCGCAGGCGGCGTAGACATCGGTCTCCGTGATGACAGACTCGTCGAGTCCTGGGGTGTTGTCATGGTTGACGCCGCAGGTGTAGTTCATCTCAATCCACATATCTTCACGGGAAACCTGGGGGTCATAAACGTGCATGCGGGCACCTTCCTCGAGCAAATCCCTCAAGACAAACATTGAGGGAGTTTCACGCACATCACCAGTGTCCTTCTTGAAGGCGTATCCCAACAGGGCAATCTTCTTGCCGGTAACTGTATTGAACATCTGGGCAACCATCTTTTGCGAGAAGCGTTTCTTCTGGTAGTCATTCATGATCACGACCTGGTTCCAGTAGGCTGCACACTCTTCCAATCCAAAGGTTTCGCACAAGTAAACGAGATTCAAGATATCCTTTTGGAAACAAGATCCTCCAAACCCAACCGAAGATTGCAAGAATCGTTTTCCGATACGGTCATCCATACCCACGGCACGGCTAATTTCCGAAACATCGGCTCCAGTGGCCTCACAGAGGGCACTGATTGAGTTGATGGAGCTGACACGCTGGGCCAAAAACGCATTGGCGACCAACTTGGAAAGTTCGGACGACCAAAGGTTGGTGGTGAGAATTCTCTCACGGGGGACCCAGTTGGCATAGACGCTGACCAATTTTTCGGCAGCGGCCAAACCCTCGGGAGATTGATGTCCTCCAATCAAGACACGATCAGGAGCCATAAGATCACTAATAGCCGTACCCTCTGCCAAAAACTCGGGGTTGGACAAAACCTGGAAATCAAGGCCCTTGTCATTGCTCTTCAAAACACGGGTGATGGCCTGGGCAGTGCGCACAGGGACGGTGCTCTTCTCCACAACAATCTTTGAGGAATTGGCAACCTTGGCAATTTGACGAGCGCAAAGCTCACAATTTTTAATGTTTGCCGCGCGACCAGCTCCAATACCCTTGGTTTTAGTGGGGGTGTTGACACTAATGAAGATAATATCGGCCTTGTCAATTTCTCCATCAACATCCGTGCTGAAGAAAAGATTCTTGTTGACGCAATCCGATACAATTTCGGGAAGGCCAGGTTCGTAGATTGGGAGCTTATCACTATTCCAAGCATCAATTTGCTTCTGGGAGATATCCACAACGCAAACTCGGACCTGCAAAAAAAATATTCATGAACATTTAAAAAAAAGAGAAAATCAAAATTTCATCAGATCAATTGAATGGCCACCAAACACCAAACTCCCAGATCCTCAATTTCGTAGCCAACAGTCAAACAGACAAGCCTTAAAAAAAGACTTGGTAGGGTCATCACGACGCGGCCAGGAGGAGGACAACCAATGACGATGCACGATAAACCGGATACCCCAAGTCAAAATGCATGAATGTCGCGGTCTGAAACTATCCAATGGTATCACCCTTCCTTCGTTATCCCCCTCCAAACATTATGAAGCTAAATGGTCACTGGCCATCACTCGGATAATTTCCACACAAGATCCCACGAACGAATCGAATCTTTGCTGGATACCACCTCTTTTTCTGGACGCACCTTGGGGCACTTCTTGGCAATCACAGCCATGGTAGGACCTCCAACATATCCAGCTCCAATGCAGCAAATCTTCACGTCCCATTCATCACTCATCTTGATAGTTTCTTGGTAGTTGTCGCAGTAAAGGGGAAAACAGTAGGCACAAGGTTGGTTTCTCAAGCATTAGTTTTTATGATCACCGTCCATCAATTGTTTTTGGGTCATTGGCCAAATCCATCGACGTCAGCGCGCTTCACTCACGGATGACCCATCCAAGCCAATGACCACGGTTTCGCTTAGTCAGTGGGATGTCATCCCCGTCAGGTAACCAGCACAAGAAAAGGAAGACTACCATCTACCATTAGCTACTGGCTATCTAGTTAGCTAGGTCTACATGCGCCGCCATCCAAAGTGATGCCATCCTACCAGTTTACGGAGAATTCTAGCTAGCTGCTCCATGATTAGAAAGGTTGCATGCAGAGCCGCGAACTGAAGAGAAGCCATCCAGTTGGGATGAACGAGATCAATGGTCCAGAAATGAATAAGATTACTAGAGACGACGTCAGTGCGGGACAACAAGGTTGGCAACTTTGTTTGCTACCAACTCAGCTACGCACATGAGATTTCAAAAACCCAGCCCCGTGAAGAAAGCAAATTATTTGTCTGCTTCCTCTTTCCTTGTTTTTCCAAAGATGTGGCTTCGTCACTGAGTGGTCGAAGGTATTCGGTATTGGGTATTGTATGGGAAAATAATGGCTCGGGCTGCTGGGAGGGAGAACATCCACCTACGAAGAAGGGGTGCGGGCGTTGGGCACAGCTTTGGGCGCAACCTGTATCAACAGGGCGCCTGCACCTGGGACGCAACAAACTCGTCCCGGCCAAGCCAGACTACTAGCCAAGCTCCGTAGGTTGGCCATCGTGACTTTAAGCAGCTGGTCGCAGTGACGGTGGACCCAAGGCGGTGGGGCCCTGTCTCCTGCGATAAACTCTCTCGGTATGGTATTCATCAGATCTCATCTACCGGTGTCTCTGGGAGAGAGAGGGAGCTGGTAGAGTCGACCTGAAGTACTGGTATGCATTACGGTAGATCTACTGTACTATAATAGCTGGCTTAATTTTTAAAGCTTTCACGACTACATGTATCTCGATCGATTCGATTCGATTCGATTCGATTCGATTCGGTTCGAATCGAAGACTTTTTAGAAGATCTTTTGGATCTTTTCAGCCCATCAGGGATGATGGTTGTTACTGCTTCAGCTCCTGCATCTAAACCTTCACCGTCAGTGCTTACCTCAACTATCTCTTTGCTTATTGAAGAGAGGTTTGTGTGACACTCCATCGACCAAACCAACGCAACTTAATCGAATCCCTCACATTTCCTACAAGAGCGCCTGCGGAATGATCGCAATCCGAGAATCTGTTGTTCCGGTGGCAACCTGCTTCTTCTTTTTGTTGTTCAGATTGGTTTCCCATGCCACCGCCACCGATCATCACCAACATAAACGAGATCCTTTGGATAGCCCGAACTTTGTCCTCTTCTTTGTGGATGATCTTGGCTATGGAGACCTTGGATTCAATGGTCACCCCACTACATCAACTCCCAACATTGATCGCTTGGCTTGGAATGGAAAGATCTTGACTACCTGGTATTCAGGTTGTTCCGTATGTTCCTGCTCGAGGGCAGCTCTCATGACAGGCCGCCAATATACCCGTACAGGTGTCAGAGAAGTGTTTAGTCCTGTGGCGAAATTGGGGCTTCCTTTGGAAGAAGTTACCGTGGCGGAGCAGCTCAAGAAAGCCAACTATACCACCGCCATAGTGGGCAAGTGGCATCTTGGTCAACGCTTGACCTACTTGCCAGGAAGTCAGGGGTTCGATTACTACTTGGGGATTCCATACAGGTAAGCCCCATCAAAAACTTTGTCTGTTGCGCATTGGGCCATTTCATGTTCTCATGGATTCAATTCGTTTTTGGGCTGTGCAGTGATGACATGGGAAATGGGCAAAGAGGAGCATGCCCAAGTGCAGAAGGGGAGCAAACTGGAGCATACAACGACGAGGACGTGGAACCACCAGAGAAAAAATCCCCACGCCCTCCTCAAGACAATGACTATGCGTCATGGTATGTACCGCTTGTTTATCAAGAACACAACAAGACCAGAATTGTGGAGCAACCCCTGAATTTCAACACATTGGCACACAAGTACAACCACTTTGCAACCAAGTTTATTGAAGACAACAAAAATGATCCGTTTCTCCTCTACTTTCCATTCTCCCACGTCCACACAACAACTTCGACAAATGAAAATTGGGAGGAAATGCCCAACTCACAGTACTCATCCTGTGAGATCCGAAATGTTACCAAACGAGGTGCCTTCGGGGATGCCTTGGCGGAAGTGGATTGGATGGTTGGCAATGTGTACGATGCTCTCAAACGATCGGGGCTAGAGGAAAACACGTTGATTCTCTTCACTAGTGACAATGGACCTTGGACCCCAAAGGGAAGCGATGCAGGAAGCTATGGCATCTTCAGTGGCAAGTATGCCGGCTATCCTTGGACTGGCAAGGCCAGCACTTGGGAAGGTAAGGCACACTTGTCATTCCTCAGTCAAGAGCGATTCTGTTTGAGGAGAGCTGCTTATCATTGTTCCTTTTTGTTGAAAACACCGGTGTGCCGTTCCAGGGGGAATCCGAATGCCAGCATTTGCCTACTGGAAGGGTCAAATTGAACCTCTTAGCAGGTCATCTGAAACAATCAGCTCCATGGATGTCTTCCCGACGTTTTCGCGCCTTGCCAACGTCTCTCTGCCTGCTGACACAGTTCTTGATGGACGTGACATGTCCGACATACTTCTGAGGGAAGAGGGAGTTTCCAAACACGACTTTCTCTTCTTTTATGGTTTCTGCAACGGCGCATGGCCCCGCAGTGGAATCACGGCAGTTCGGCATGGACCGTATAAGGCCCATTTTTGTACCAAACCAGGCTTTGGGGGCAATGGGAAAGCCAAACGATACGATAACTATCCATTGCTCTTCAATGTGGAGATGGACCCTAGTGAAACATTTCCAATTTGCGAAGGCGAAACTTTGCCAAAAAATGACCCAGAAGCTCGGGCCGCCATTCATCGAATCCAGCGGGCCTATGCCATGGAGAAAGCAACCTTTGAGTACGGCGATGTTCCAAACATTCTTCCAGGTCGTGGCGAAGGCCCACACCACTATGGCTTGTGCTGTGATAGAGAAAAACACTGCAACTGTGAATCCATCTGGGATCATGAGTTTCAGAGCAGACTCTTCAACGTCGGGTCTGCTGCCCACCATTCCAAGTACCATGGGATTCTTGGGGAAGAGAATCACATGGAGAACCATGAAGAGGTATGAGTACACTATGCCCGGTGACATACCTCCAAATAATTTGGAGCAGAACTGCTCGCAACTGCGTAGAAAAGGAATAAACACTGATATGCAATAATCAATGCAACTAACTCGTTTCGCACGCAGTTTTTGAATCAAAAGTGATCTATGAATATATTCTTCATGTAGCTAGTAAGAGGTTGAGTGTGAGGATTGGGCAAGAATGGGAAGAAGGATAGCCCAATGACAGCCACCTAAAGAAAATTCACGCCGTTGTTTCACTTGAAACCCTGATGAAGCTAAGAATGCTCTTCTTCTGCTTTTTCTTCTTTTTCTTGGGTGATGTGACCAAGGAGATCGTTCGCGGGATCTCTTCCTCCTCGGCAAAACGCCCGTTCTGTGGTGTATTAAACCAACAGCTTCGATTTGTTGTTTTCGCGGTTGAAGCCGAGGAGTCGTCTTGGTCTGTACTATGGGAAGTGTCAATGACCAAACCTTGCTCTGCCCTTTGGGGCTTGGAGCCCTTTCCAAAAATCTTGGCCTGTCCCTGAGTTTTCCCTTTGACCTCGGTCACACGGAAAAGAACCAATTTTGAGGAGCCTTGTTGGGAACACTCGTTGGGATCGATCTCTTCGCAATCGTCCAAATACTGGCAGCTGTTGGCGTCTTTTTGCTTCCAGAACGACCCCCTCCTTCCTTGTTTTTGACTGGATTCCGTGGATTTCTTGTCGATGGCCTCTAAGGCACCAACTTGCTTGGATTGTTTCCTAGACTTCTTAAAGAGCATCATTGTCGCTTCACTGAATGCTTATAGCTTTGACTCGTTTCGAAAATTCCTCTTTTCTGGATTTGTGGGAGGGAAAATTTGTCATTGGAATCGATGCACATTTTCCTCTTCTTCCTCTCTCACCGTCAGCAATGGCTGGGAAGGCTGGCCTCAACTCGATCCACACATTCTCTTTTTCAGTGAGCGCACCTCTTCATAGGCCAAATGCTGGTGGGAGTTATCTTGCCAAGATTGGCGACGGTTGGAAGACAGGATGGAGGTTCTGGGATTGACTAAGTTCCAACGTCGCTAGCTAGTTCTGGGATTGACATAAGATTCCAACGGCATTTTGCCTTGTGCCATGACTGACGTACGCGCGGGAAGAGACAATCACAATTTCGTTGCGGACCACCGGTCCACGGTCCACAACAGGTTCCACCGCACACTTCCACTTGGTCAACTGGCAAAGGAAACAGCCAGACAGCAAAGGACGGGTGGAAACACCAGCTAAGGGATGACGAATGAAGCAAATGCTCTTTCACTGCAATCCCATTGTTAACAGCGCTTTCACTTTCGTACCGGTAGCACAATATTGTTTGTCCAACGGCATTCCTATATAATTATGACAGCTTTCACAGTTTCCTTTCTTCCACCCCGATGTCAAAAGCATGATCGCTGGCTGTCTGAGATAATTAAAGAGAATATCAGCAGCGAGAGATCCAGCATGTGGCCCAAGAAGGAAGCTCTCATCAATGTGATGGCACTTGAAACATTTATCTTTGTATTCATAGAGCCACAGACTGAAAGTGAGGCGTTTTGGCGGTGTGGCGACCGCCCGAACATCCATGGCAATCCCGTAGGCCTTGTATTACGGTAGGCGGTTTGTGCTGTCCAGGACCGTCCGACGGTTTTCACTCAGGCTTTAAAACTGCACAACTGGTTATCTTTTTAAGGGCATGTTAAGGGCATGTTTGTTTAAGGGCATGTTTAAGGGCATGTTGCGATTTAAGGGCATGTTTTAAGGGCATGTTTATTTAAGGGCATGTTCATTCGTGATAAGGGCATGTTCTATGGTGTTTCTATAAAGGCTTAAGGGCATGTTTTGAGGCATTAGGGCATGTTTTAAGGGCATGTTTATTTAAGGGCATGTTTAAGGGCATGTTGAAGATTTAAGGGATGTTTAAGGGCATGTAAACCGTCATCAGTGTGGGAATTTCAAGTTTTTTTTAAATCCTGAGTGAAAACCGTCGGACGGTCCAGCGGAGCATTTACATTTGATCCTCCTCTCTTTAACTTAGGGCATGCTTAGCAAGGTGGGAAGCAGCGTGGAACTATCCCATAGCACTGTCTTCCTAGCCAGAGTATTAAAAGATACTACATCACAATGATGGAAGATTCTGAGCTAAGATATAATACTACAGGTAGTTTCAGTATGGATACCCGTAATTGTGCTGCCCCAACATGAATTTTAAATTCAATTGAATAAAGGTATCCACGTTTCATGGATTGAAAAATCATTCTCTGGAACCTCGGTTACCGGCGGGCATCCAGCACGCAAGACAGAGAGCAGATACCTTTACCTTTACCGTACCGGTACAGATCACGGCGGATTCGATTCTGATTCGCGTCTTAGACTAGCTAGAACCAGCAAAAGGTGGAGAACCGCTCAACCTTAGCCACTTTGCCAATCCCTGCCAAGGAACCCAACGAACGTCGCACGTCGAGAGTTTAGCGTGGTGCGCACATGAACCCAGGGAGTGGTCTGTGATCCTCCACGCATTGGTACCTTGGACGCGTATTGTTACAAAAGTTACTTGGGCACGATAACTTGCGATGTGCGATCTGCCTCCACAGCATCCTCATTCAAAGGCACATCCAGAGAGCCTGTTTTCATCGTCATCCGCTGCTGAGTCTCGTCCAGGAGATTCATCCCAGAAACTATCAGCTGAATTGTCATTGCCATCGTTGCTGTCGCCGTTCATGCATTCTTCTTTGGACAGGAGTAAGGCAAAACTCAACATTTGCTGCAAAACAAAAGATCCAGTAGCGTTCCCGTTGGTCACAATGGGATCTTTGTCAAAGAAGGATGGATCTGTCTTGGGCATTTGGAATTTCCCAATTCTAATCGAGCCTTGGACCGACATGGTCGTTTCGTTGCCATTGTTGTTGCCATTTTTATTGCTCGATGTCTTGTCCCCTTCCCCCAAAATTTCCCCGATGAATAGGCTATCATAAGGCGGTCCGAAATATTGCCTGTCTACCGCAAGATAAAAGTTTGTGGTTTCATTCTTGTTGGCGTCGTCCTGCAAAACGGTTCGCACACCCCATCTCCCCGACATCCATTTTCCTTCTTCGTAACCCTCATCGCATTGTCGAAAGGACCCATCTTTGTTTAATTTCAGGAGGATTTCTTGCAGCTGCGTTTCTTTGTTGTTGGATGCCTGGATCAAATCATCCACAATTCTTCGTCTTTTTGGAATTTCTTTTTGTTTTTCTTGAATTCGTAACCGCCAGATGCCTGGTAATCGTTTTCGGATGTCCATGGAGAATCCACTGACTGCTCTTAACCAACTGTAGTCGATACGCCAGAGTCCGAGAAGTACCCATATATTCCGTTTCCATCTCATCGTACACGGCCTTGCAATCGGAACCAGGAATATCCAACAAGGGTATCCAACCGGCAGGGATATCTTAATCGGAACGAAACCTGCCCCTCTAAGAAATATATAATACGGTATGGTGGCTACAGCTTTGTAACAAGGACAACACTCAAATAGAAATGGGTAATAACTGGCTTCCTAGGAGCTACCAGGCAGAAGCTACTAGCTAGCTAGCTTTGTCTGCTCTCTCCTGCTTTCTGGAACTTTTCTTCCTTTTAGAAAGGATTTTAGCCGTTGTGGATTGATCCGATTCTCGTTCCATTGAATTCGATCGTTGCGCCCCGCGGAGTCCCATTTTTGGCCAAGTTCCGGCGACAATGGAGGAAATTGTACGTTTTTCGTCCAATCATTTTTTTCTAAAGCAATGGGCACTAATTCTTTTCGTTCCTGCTAAGTCTTCGGCGAACCTCCAAAGCTGTTGCCTTGTATTTTGTGCGACAGATCGCGCGTCCTCTTTTTTGCTTGCCTCATTCGTTCCACCATTTTACATTATTTCATGGGCGTTGTTATTGGACAAGGAAGAAGGAAGAGACCAACAGGTTACAACAAACACCAACCACTGCTGTATCTGTCGAGGAGGAGAAGACAAAACAGCAGCTAAAGACTATCCGTCAGCTACCCTTGTCCATTGATTGCTCATTGCTCAGATACCCTTGATTTTTGGAGGCGAATTGAATCCATTTAAAAACACCAGTTTAGTAAATAATCTACAGTCGGCAAGATGAGTGATGATGTGACAGCACCGTTGGAGTCCTATGACGAGGATGTTTTCGTGGATAGTCTGGAAGATCCAGCTAAGAAGTATGCTGGCATGATGAAGAAGGCGGCACCAGTAGCGCCCAAACAACCCATGGCACCTATGCCAGAAGATGAAGAGCTCTTGCCTCCACAATTCTTCGGTTCCAAGCTCATGTGGCTGGGCTTGTTTTGGGTTACCTTGGTAGCAGTTGTTATTGTTGTGGCAGTCCGGGCTACTCAAAGTGATGATCCCACTTCTGCCCCAATGACAATGGCTCCCACAGTAGCCAATGCTACCGTTATTCCGGATGCAAATGCTACCGAAATTCCGGATGCAAATGCTACCGATATTCCTGCTACCCCAGCTCCCACGGCTGGTCCTCCTGTGAGTGCCCCTGTGGCAACCACAATGGCTCCCACAGTTGCTGCCACTGTCCCACCAGTGGCGACCACAATGGATCCTACCGATGCTGCAACCGTCCCTCCCGAGGAAACCACAATGTCTCCCACAGCCGCTGCTACCGTCCCACCAGTGGCAACTACTCTGTCCCCGACAGCAGCTGCTACTGGAACTCCTACAATGATTGCCGTTGAAACTGGAGCTCCTACAATGATCGCAGTGGCTACTGGAACTCCTACAATGATCGAGGTTGCTACTGGAACTCCTACAATGATCGAGGTTGCTACTGGAGCTCCCACAGAAACTCTCTTGGAGGCCACTGTCGAGCCGACGACTGCTCCAGTCGCTGCTACGGATGTACCCGCCACTGATGCTCCAGTAGCAGAAACAGGAGCACCCACCATAGCTATCACCCAGCCACCCACTATCCTCACCGAAGCACCCACGGTACCGTTGACTCTTATCGACTACCTACCAGACTACAGTGTGGAAGCTATTTTGAATCCCACGAGCCCCCAAGCATTTGCTCTTCTCTTTGTGAACTATGACGTTAATATTGACACACGAACACCTGAGCAGTTGGTACAGAGATTTGCATTGGCCACTCTGTATTTTGCGCTTGGACGGTCGTGGACGCAAGGGAGTGTCTTGCCTTCGGAAGAAGAGTGCACGTGGTTTGAAGACACGGGCAGTTACTGTAACGAGGATGGATTTCAGGAAGGCCTCTTGTTGGAAAACAACAACCTGGAGGATGGACCCATTCCTCCAGAAATTGGCTTGTTGACATCTCTCAAAGTTGTGGACATGTCCGACAATGAGATTGTGGGAGATATCCCCACCTACTTTGGGCAATTGACAATCCTAGAGACTTTGAGACTGGCACGGAACGAACGACTGATGGGAACCGTCCCAACCGAGCTCGAAAATATTCCAACACTGCAAGAGTTGGATCTTTCTGGTTTGGAATTTGTGACGGGAACCATTCCAGAGGGTCTGTGTGATGTCCCGAACCTTTTGTTTGACTGTTCACCAACACTGTGTGGTTGTGATTCTTGTCAGTGCGAAGCTCCGCAGTGAGTGCGAGAGACAAGACGAGACGATGATAGTCTTATCGTAGTTAGGACGGTCCCCTCGGTTCAATGTTTATCTGGTTGCGTGCGTAGAGGTAAACTGTTATAATATCTACTAATATCTGATTTTGTTACACTGAGTGCTTGCCATCTTGTTCCTTACCGACATCTGCCCACTCGGAAGCAATTTTTGGTCTGATACCCCATGCCATGCCAAAAAGCTGACTACCCGCCTTGGCGATCTATCTGATCTCCCACCTTTCACCTCGACAAAGCTTGTGAGGTGGCCGAGTGTTGATTTGGGTGCCGGTAGCCAGAGAGTTGCAACACCAGGCAATCGAGACTTACCTCTTTGAAAAGATATCGAGACCATTTATCCAAAGTAGTCCGAAATTGTCATCCTATGCACTTTCAGGCACCCGGCACGGCACACATTAACAATTGTCAACATGGGGACTAGCTAGACGTTGCTGACAAAAATTGTAAACTAAAAACCCGTCAACCTAATTTTTTTAAAGACACCCAACCACTACAGAAAACTGAGTAATGAAACAGAGAAGCACAAGCAAGCCGCCAGCAGACTCGAGAAGACAGCTGGACTTGATGATTGCCCTTCCACACTAACGGCAACATTGCCGCCAGTGTCGATTTCAACATCCTTGGGGTCAGTCGCTCCGTTTTCCTCGGATCCAGCTCCAGTCGGATCAGTTTCACTGATTTCAATGGACCCATCCACTCTCGATACATCCGCACCAGGACCAAATATGAGATCTCCTTGCAGATATGTCCTCGTAACATTTGCTGTGGATATTTCGTCGACCGGCATGTTGAAAATGTCCTGGTCAATCACCGCCAGATCGGCAAATTTTCCAACCTCGATCGAACCCGTAGTGTCATCGTGCTGGAGTAGATATGCCGGGTTGATTGTAAGCATTGGGATGACAGTCGCTACGTCAGGAAACGATCTGCCGTCGGGTCGAGTCAACACTGTTTGGATCTTTTCCAACGGCGACAGCGTGTCGGCATCCCAATCACTGCTGAGGGTAATGGTCGCATTGGCCTCGTACAATTCGAGGGCGGGCAATAATGTGTCTGCTCGCGTGCGTCCC
>CAICTM010001167.1:0-35295 GCA_903772945.1 Seminavis robusta | reverse complement strand
CCTAACCTAACCTAACCCTAACCTTAACCCTAACCCACCTAACCCAAACCCTAACCCTAACCCTAACCCTAACCCTAACCCTAACCTAACCCTAACCCTAACCCTAACCCTACCCTACCCTAACCCTACCTACCCCTAACCCTAACCCTAACCCTAACCCTAACTAACCTAACCCTAACCCTAACCCTAACCCTAACCCTAACCCTAACCCTAACCCTAACCGTAACCCTAACCCTAACCCTAACCCTAACCTAACCCTAACCCTAACCCTAACCCTACCTAACCCTAACCCTAACCCTAACCCTACCCTAACCCTAACCCTAACCTAACCCTAACCCTAACCCTAACCCTAACCCTAACCCTAACCTAACCCTAACCCTAACCCTAACCCTAACCCTAAACCCTAACCCTAAACCTAACCCTAACCCTACCCTAACCCTAACCCTAACCTAACCCTAACCCTAACCCCTAACCCTAACCCTAACCCTAACCCTAACCCTACACCCTAACCCTAACCCTAACTAACCCTAACCCTAACCTAACCCTAACCCTAACCCTAACTAACCCTAACCCTAACCTAACCCTAACCCTAACCCTAACCTAACCCTAACCCTAACCCTAACCCTAACCCTATACTAACCCTATACTTAACTTAATTTACTTACTTAATTACTATTTATAGAAATATTTAATTCTTCCTGAAATCGACGAGAACGCCTCCAAACAAACACTCTTTTATCAAACTATCTTTTACTCCTCTGTTATTTATTATCACATTGAACGTGCTGTTATTTATTTCGGTAGTCGATTGATTCAAAGCTTAGCTAAATAGGTAAGTATATATTGATAAAAAAATATATATAATATATAGTAATGAAGAAGTCTGCATGTGCGATGGCATATTACTCAAATGTATTACAGACGGCTTCTATTGAAGTAAAACTTGTAGATATCAATGTGTAAGTATGTAAGTATAAAGTAAGTAAGTAAGTATAATCAGTAAGTATGTAACATCCTTCACTATTACTTCTTTACATTCATTCAATCTATACTTTCTATTCATATCTGTTTTCGTTTCATTATTCTATTCTTTCTTCCTTCTTTCTCTTTTCCTTTTCATTCTCTTATTTCTCTCCGTTCTTTCTCTTTTCCTTTTCATTCTCCTGTTTCTCTCTGTTCCTTTCTGTTTTCCTTTTTGAATTGCTTTGGTTGTTGCTTTCCATTTCCACTGTGCCATTTCCTTTGCCAGAACCAACTTGATCTGTCGATTATCTTCTTATTTGAATCCCAGTTTGCTATTCCCATTTCCCGTCACAACCAGTCAGAGTACCCTTTGCTATTTCAATACAGTTTGCAAATTCAATCCTTATATCATTCACAATTCCAAAGCCGTATCCATTCCAGTCAGTGTGCCTTTCCAATCAGTGTTCCATTTCCTATTTCAGAACAGTTTCCTCTGCAGTTGCTGTACCTTTTCGTTTTCCAGAACCTTTTCCTTTGCAGTCACTGTACAATTCGCATTTCCAAGGCGTTTTCTATTTACTTACTTACTTTTACTTCCTTACTTATTTACTTACTTAGGCGTTTTCTATTTACTTACTTACTTTTACTTCCTTACTTATTTACTTACTTACTTTATCGCTATTGCTATTCTCCTTTTCCTCATTCACAAATGTCCTTTTTCCCATTGCCAAATTTCCAAATTTCCTAACCCTAACCAGGGCGGAAACTCGTGACACACGAAAACTGCACGGACGCCTGATGTGGTTCCGTGGAATCACGAAAGATATAAGCCTCCAAATGCCCAATAAAGCACGTAATTCGCTGCAAGATTGACAAGCGATAAGCCACGTTCACCGAGACGTAAAAGACTTGTCCGATGACCAAGATGGGTGCGAAAACAATAAGGCTCGTGTTCTCTCGGAGACTCCAGGTGTCCGTTTGATGGGATCAGTGCTTCTTCTTCCGAGTGAATTGACTGATTCGATTCTAAGGTATCCTACCGTATCGGAACTCGCTATCGACAATGAGGTTGTTGTTGATCTAGGTCCTTGTCAAGGCAATGATGGTGGTGTTGGCCTTGTAGTGGTATTGGTAGATCGTCAACAAGAAGGTTCCTGTCACTGTGGTGGTGGCTGGAACTATCAGAATCGATCAGAAGGTTGTTGACTTAGGGCTTCAAAAGTAGGCTTGAAATCAGCACCAAATTCCAATGAAATTCAATGAATTCAACTGTAGCTGTAGCACTGATTGTTGTATTTCGAAGAGATCCTTTTCTCGTCAAGGAGGTCTCTTCTTCCCTTAAGAACTGCCTGCAAATCTATGCGACTGTTAATCCAATAAGTTTCTTGAAGGTTCAGTTCCAATACCCAAGTAGTGGACTGGGTCTCGCTGAAACCCTTCCTCAGGTACAGCGGTAGTCAGGCAGTTCAGGGAGCTTTGTCGTGCCTCAGGAGTATCCAACACCTCCAGTAGGCACCCAAACCAAGGACTTGGCCCTGTCAGTCAGACAGGAGGGCCAGCAGAGCTCTCTGCTGAGCCCTTTTGGCCAGCTCTCCTCAGGAGCTGGGGGCCTTCGTTATTCAATCGTGCAGTGGCAGTCTGGGAACAGTACTATCTGCTACCTCCTACTGCTTCTGCCCGGCCTCAACAGGATTGGTATCAACTGCTGCGGTATCAAAGGGGCTACAAGCTAATCAGGATCGGTCTCAATCTTCCGTACTATTTTCTTAACTATGGTAGAAAGGGCGATCCTTTCTTGCTGCTTTGCTGGAGATAAGCCAGCTGTGGGTGCTGGAGCTGTAGGCCAGCATAGCTGTTGGAGCTATCTCTGACGGGATCCAGAGCTCTCGCTCCTAGACTTTATCGTTCTTGTTGTCGAGAATGGACTGAGCAGAAAGTAATTTGCTATGGCTGAGCAAAGGATTGTCAGCTCGATTTCTTCTGAGCAAACAGAATGAGTTCCTTGTCTTCCGATTCGGTCGTTCGTCTTGGAATGCCTGCTAAGATGCTCGTTGCGACTGACAGATGCAGTTCCTATTCTATTCCTATGGACAGGAGTTAGATCGGGGACTATTTCTTGGAGTGGCAAACAGCGTCTGAACGGGTGGAGTGGACTTGGGTGTCTTTGTTGCTTTTTGTGATTTTGTTGTTGGTTGTGATTGCGATTTTGGATAATGACTCCTCTGTAGAAACAGTACCAGGGTATACGTGGAATGACTGGATCTTCCGGGGCCGCAATCACGTGTTGGTGGCTGATGGGTGGCTGAGGACGTTCCGTGCGATATCTAACGATCCAGAGCTCCGATTTGAGTGCTTCCAAGAGGAAACTTGCTTGTAATAGTGTAATAGTTAGCTTTATAATGATGGTGTTGCTTATAGTGTCTTTGTTGTTGTTGTTTATCTTTATTATCATCTTGGTTGACAGAATCAGTGGCGGGAGTCCTGTGAGTTGGCTCCCGCTTGAAAAAGTGGTGGAATCTTCTACTTGGCAGAATCGCAATCCCACTTTGCTCTGCCCACGAGCTCCACTTACACTCCATTGGCAAACAAGGTGATGGCTCCAGCTGGGCAACTGCCTTGGCACATGAACTGTGGATGCTCCACTTCCGAATGTGGGAGCACAGAAACGATGCCCTACACGGTGCGAAACCAACCCCCACCCAACTCTCCCACCTCTCCACCCTCCGCCAGGAAGTCCTGAAAGAATACACCAAAGGTGATGCCACCTTACCTCCCACTGAAAGATGGCGCCTTGACCTTGACTACCGCGGAATTAACCTCAACCTCTCCCTTCCGAAAACCCTACGCTGGCTGGAGACCATCAAGCTGGCGCGAGCTGCTTACGGCCGACTCCGCACTACATACCACCGCCGAACTACACGACAACTTCAACAATCCATGCAAAATTACCTACAGACTGGAAGAACTACGACCCACGAGTAAATGCTTTTCAAACCCTGGGTATTGCCCCGCGCTCCAGGTGCTGCCTTTGTCACCTTCTCCTGCACCCATGCAGCATTGTCCACTAATGGGGGCCCCATCCGGGACTCTTGAGAATGATTTGACACTGTGCAGAATTTTAGTGGATGACGACTCAGCTAGGTGGGGGTTTCCCCACCACTTGCCCGCGTCATAAAAGTCACTTCGTGGCCCATAGTTAGCTAAACTAAATGAGTAATTTAACCCCCGTTATCTACTTAGTTAGTTACTTACCCTGCGCATTACTGCGTTCCTTACGATTACTTACTATGTACTTACTTCGTACTTTGTAATGCACTATTCCATTCCGCTTCTATCCTCCTTTCCATTTCAATTCCCTTTCCTTCTCGGTCCCTTCTATTTCACGGTTCCATTTCCTTTTCCTTTCTCGGATTTCACTTTGTTAATTCCCCTTGCCTTCTCTGATCTTTCTTTTCCGGTCTCCCATTCTCATGTTTGCTATACATTTCCTCTGTCTAATGTTATGATCCAAATTTCTGTTCTCACGATCAGTATGTACAGTTCATTCTTCCCCTTCACAAACATCGGTTCGCTGGTTACAATGGTCATTTCCCATCCACCGAACCCACTATGTTTTAGTTTTCACTTCCGCTGCGCAATATCCTTTGGCATTTCCCGATACAGCTAGTCGAAGCAGCCTTCGCTGTTTCAATACCGTTGCCACTCACAAATCTAAAGCCGTTCCATTCCATTCTGTATTCGTTTCCGATCCGTGTACCATTCACAGTTCTAAAGCCGTTACTATATCCGTCGGTGTTTCTTTCATTTCGTTTTCCAGAACCTTTTCCTCTGCAGTTGCTGTACCATTTCGTTTTCCAGAACCTTTTCCTTTGCAGTCACTGTACCATTCACATTTCCAAGACGTTTTCTATTTACTTACTTACTTTTACTTCCTTGCTTATTTACTTACTTACTTACTTACTTTATCGCTATTGCTATTCTCCTTTTGCTCATTCACAAATCTCCTTTTCCCCTTGCCAAATTTCCAAATTTCCTAACCCTAAGACAGCCAACAACCAACCAGCTTTGCCCCAGACACATGCTTTCACTCTTCCGACCGAAGAAGGTAGGAGTCCGTCGCCGAAGGGAATCGTGAAGCGATTCTCTGGCCAAGACGGATACGGACAGACGAGAGTCCCCAATCTGATTCATCCAGCCAGTGCTCTTCCACGAGGACCATCAACCTTGAGTCGCAGAGCCCATTGTTTGTTTGTCTTGATCCACCTCTCTTGTATTGGTGTATTAAGACTGCTCTTTGGTTGCCCCGCCCGCCCGCTCCGAGGTGGTCAGGAGAGTCCATTCCCAGACTCAATCACGAGTCTGTGTCATGTCTTTCCTAGAGCTCTGTTCTGCTCAGCTCAAGCGTTGGTGGTTCTCCCCTCAGACTGAGAGACAGCCAACAACCAACAAGCTTTGCCCCAGACACATGCTTTCACACTTCCGACCGAAGAAGGTAGGAGTCCGTCGCCCGAAGGGAATCACCGCGATTCCCATGGTGAGTTCCACTCCATGGTCCGCACTTGAACACGCAGACGACGGATTGGTTTCGTCCTCCAGCTGCACTGAAACCACAGGCTTTTTGGCAACTCCTGGGATGCGGATTTCGGCATAATCATTCGAGACATGAGCAACGTGGGCTTGCATCGTAAGGAAAAGGCTGGCTTGCAGCAAGGGACTACTGCCGTCAGTACACCGAAGAAGAGAGATGGAAACGTTTCATCTATGAGACCACTCTCTTGCAATACTGACCTCCCCGAGATGGGTGGCAAAAATAAGTACAGATTCAGATAGTGATTCCGCTACCTAGCTAACACTATGTTTATTAGACTATGACCTATAGCTAGGTCCAGTCTGCACCTGCTATCTTCTATTCTGACTCTCACGCAAACAGCATCGCATACTTGATGCGGACACGGGATTCATCATAAACAATGTACTCATTATGACCCATCACAGCAGCAGACTCTGGGGCCATCTTCACTTCTCCAAGGGGCACACCAACACCTTCTTTGGTGAGAAACATCCCAGAACCATCTGGTGCTTGTCTCCCCAGTGCTCGGACGGAGTCATATCCCTCAGGTGCCTCTGTCAGACCTGGATTCGGATTTCGCAATTCACACGGTTCGCCAATAGCGACCTCACAGAGAAGCATCGCACGAAAATGGTCCACATCTGCTGTCGGAGACTTCTTTCCCTCATTGCCGTTGCCATAGTATGGACGACGTGCAGAAGCATAGGATGCGCTCTTGCCAAACATGTCGGCAAGATAGATGCCTTTGCCAAAATTGTACCCACTGCCATGGAGACCAATGTACGTACAATGTATACGTGTGAGAGAACTTTGCCGGCATTCAAAATGCAACCAGGACATGACAGCAACAAACATGCGATACCTAGCTGGGGCCTCTGGTGGCGCTATCTTAAACCCCTTCATCAAAATGCCAAGAAAGTTCGACATCTTCGAGCCGTGCCACAACCACTGATTCATAGGATACCCGCTCTTGTTGTTCATGCCTCGTGTTGACTCATGCTGCACGAAGCGAATGGAATCCTCAAAACGATCAACCCGAAGCAGATGAGCAATCTTTACATTTCGACCCATTGCGCCACGAATTGCGTAGAGCTCAACAAGATTGAACTCGTCACTCCCAGGCGTCACAACATGGAGATTGCATCCCATTAGCTCGTAAATGCTTCGCAGACGCTGGGAACGCGTGTCTTTTGCAGACACGCTCAGTAGAAGGTTGACACTGCTCTCGACATCTTCCAATGACGCCAGCATTTGGAGGCATTTCTCAAGCTTCGATTTGTAGTTTATCACTTCTGGCTTGCGGAAACCTATGTTCACATTGCCAAAATCGTGTGGTATTGTCGTGTAGAACTTGTTGCTCAAATCAGTCAGTTTGCTGTTGATTTGGCTCTTCTCACTTCGGTTCTCTCGTGCCGCCCGGCCTCGGAGTTTCTCCAGTGCCCTCAGTTGCAGCATGAGAGCCTCAATTTCGTTGAGGATTTTGTAGGCCTCAGAGATAGTGTTCGGCGAAAGCTGTCCAAGAGGCAAATCGTCCACACCGAAGCCCCCATCGCGCAAGTCCTGATGGGAAGAGTGGGCATTGCGAGAAACGAGGTGGGCGTTGACAATCTTGAGAGGGTACAGCGAAGCGATTACCCAACAAACAGAATGCTTACCATTCGCACTCTGGTGAGTGAGGTAATTGCACGCAACAACGTATCGACACTCTTTGGAAGTGATCCGTCTGAGTTGGTGAGGTCTTTGCTATCAGCCGACTCTGCCTCGTCGTAAACTTTCTGGACCCAGTTGTAAGCCCCCCGTGCTGCTTCAAAGTTCTCACGATCCGAGAACTCGTTTCTCGTCTTGTCCTTGAAGACTTTCTCGAAATGGCTGATGGCCTTTGATAGCTCGGTGAAACCTTGCGCTCGGGTCTTTCCTCCACTTTCTCCAATCCTGCCCCAACGCTCGACTACCCTGTACTTTGCCATGCCAAGCCGATAGGCATACATTGCCTCGTTTTGCTGTGCTGTTGCAAGAGCTGCTGCATGCCCCACACGCTTTTTCTTGTAGCTGTCGGTGAGTTCCACAAGCTGCAAAGCATGGAAACTGTTGGTTCCAAACACGTTGTACCGAAGATCAGATGTCACAAGAAGAGCATCATAAATGTCGCCATCGCTCCCGATATGCACCTGGTACGCAATTGGATCCGGACATGAAGTTCGATCGACAGGAACGAAAAGGCGACCCGATGCCGCAGCATTCCTCGTTTCCTCAAAGATGAGGGGTTTCGCTTTCAATCTCTCTGCACGGAACTCCTCCCACTGCTTCTTCAGTCTTGTCCACTGCTTTTCATGCTCCTTCCGGTCTTTTTCTTGCTCCTTCTCCCGATGTTCGGTTTCCTCTTTGCGCTTTGCTTGGGTCGTAGCGATTTGCTCAAGTGCTTCTTTGGGAAGGACGGATGCTACTATTTCACCATCTTCCTCCTTCCCAGACAACGCCAACTTGAAGTGATCCAGCTGGCTAGGATGCATTTGCCCAACAATCGCCGCAACTGTCAATCCGTCTTGGTCGGGAATGGTAATCTTGGATCCGTATCGCACCAACAGTGAAAGCATCGCCCCGCTCAGGTACGTCCCGAGAGAATTGTTTCCCACAGCATAGTGGAGTGCCGTCTTCGATTGTGTATCTTTCGTATCGAGCAAATTTTGCACCCGATCGGCTCCACCATGTTCCTTTGTATACGACAATATCACCTGAGCCGTACTTATACCGTTCGCGGCTACTGCCATGTGCAAAGGAGTTTGACTGTTCTTGTCAAGAGACAGCAAAGCCTCAACGGAGTCTTTGTCAAGCAATTTCAGCAGTCCCTCGAGCACAGACATGATCATCTTGGCTGCCACTGCTGTATGAATTACATTGTATCCGGTTTCTTCGCTGGTGTCAAGGGTCATCCCACCGGCATTTGCCACTAGTATCTTGCTCAGTTGAAGCATTCGTTCTTGCTGTGGAATAGTCGGGTAAGCTTTGCAGGCAAACAGCAGTCGCACGTACTTCCCGGCCACGGCAGGAGTCTTCGCGTTGACGCTGCGAATCAATCTTTCCGTCCAGGTGAGGTTGCCCATGGTGATGGAAGATTGAAGAGCCGCATCCATGTCGCAAGATGGGAGGCTCAGCATAGTGTACACCACGTCCGGCGTGAAATCCATCAACATAACGTAGCTGTAAAATGAAAGTCTCAATCTCTCTTCATCAACAGATTCCCCGTCGTCATCGCCCAAGGGATTCGTCTGATTTCGCGATCGAGCGCGAGCAGCATTCTTCGGGGAATTGCCAATGCTGTTTCCGTCTTGTTGCTTGTTTGCTTCGTAGTTCTTGCTTTTGCGCCAGTAGACGTATCCATTTATATCTGCACCCTAGAGAAGGCGGGCAAGTAAGGTGGACAATAAGATGAGACGAGTCGAGATTAAGTTCAGTATGAGCTAGCTAGTCAAGCAAAGTGCTAGAGCAAATCTTGAGTGGGTGGCTGTTTTGGTTCTTACCTGGTCCATGAGGAACAAAGACACATTGAGCTTGGAGTTCAAAAGTGAGATCGCCAAAGGCGTATTCCCAAGGCCGTCCACTGTGTGTAGAATAGCTCGATTCCTCTTGAGGAGGGCTCGCACGCAGGCTGTAGCGCTCTCGGAAGCACAGGCAGCATGAAACACGCTCGTCCCTTCCGCATCCTTCAGCGAAGCATCTAGGTCGGGATTCCACGTCAAAATGTTTGTCAGCTGGATGATAGACGCCTCGCTTGAACGAGCAGTCCACACATGAGGTTTCACGATTCCTTGCTGCTTGTATTGGCTTTCTTCTTCCGCTGTGAGCTTTTTCCCGATTTGAACACCCCCAAAAACTGCGTGGAGAAGCGACTTCCCGTTAGCGGTTGTGGCATTCACGTTGCAATCCGAGTCCGAGTCTGAGTTAGGGTTCATTAGCAGCATTCGGCAAATTTCAGGCTGCCAAATCGACGCGACCACCAAAGGTGTTGCGTCTGGAGTGCGAGTGACTGTGTTCACATCTCCACCTAGCTTCACCCACTGTTGGAATAGCTCTGTCTTTCCATTGACAAGAAGCAAATGACCCAAGCTCCACCCAGTCCACTTGTTTTGATATTTGGGCTTTGGGGGTGGTTGTTGAGGTTCGTCGTTCTCGCCTTCATTTTCCTTGTCCTTTGGCTCCTCCTCTTTCTGCGGCTCCTTTTCTGGCTCAGCCATAAAAATATTGACATTCGAGATTGACATTCGGTGCAGCAGCAGAAGCACGAACTTCCATTTGTGCAGTGTACATGCTTCCAAGATTGGAGAGCAACCGTTCTTGTCAAACCGTCTTGTCAAGTCGCCTTTGGGATCGAGAACAGTCAGCAACTGCACGTTGGATTCGCACTCAGGGAGGTAGAGAACCGCGTAGTGAAAAGGCGTTCTTCCAGTATCATTTTTGAATTCAAGGTCGGCGCCGTGTTCCAGCAACTTTCTCACAGCTGGCAACACACGATGCTTGTTGGCACAGTTTTTGATGATATCGTGCAAGAAAGAAGCCTCCTGAGTTGCTTGTTTGTCGTCTCCCGTAGATAGGTTGCCACTGGTTTCGTGGGAGGCAATGCCTTGCCCGGTCCGTTTCAGATACCGAAGTATGTCGTTTTCGTTGAGGAAGGGCAGCTTTTTTCGCTTGGCTGCAGTATATTTTTTGTCACCCTGCCCCATTTTTTGGCCGTAGTCACTATATCCATCTTTGCCTGAATACACGCAATGCGTTGTCTTTCCATTGACCTGTGGTTGGACCTTGCCTCCTTGGCTCTCGATGACACTCTTAATGACGTCTTTCGACACACTAAAGACTCCAGTCAAAACCATGAACCATCCCTCGAATGGCGATGTTTCCTCCGTCTCCATTTTATTGTTGTCTTTGTCATCACTGTTGTTCTTGGCGTCTTGCTCCTTTTGCTTTTGGAGTATCTCGTTTTCCTTTTTCAAGTCGAGGGAGACTCCTTTGTCCAGCAGTAGTTGGATGCATCCGAGAGCTGCGCCGCGACACGCTGCCTGCATTACACTAACGCCTTGAGGCGAGGTGACGGCTCTCGGATTGGCCCCGCATTCGTCGAGCAGGAACTTGGCACACTCGACAAAGTCCATTCCGCAGGCGACGTGCAACGCCGACTTGGGAACTTCTGGTGAGTTGGGGTCCACACCGAGCGCCACAATTGCCTTGACCATTTCCAAGCTCTCGTTCTGAATGGCAAGTTGCAAATGCACTGGCGTGAATTCCAAGGTGGCGCGTTCGGCTTCTTTGAGATCTTTGAATTCGTCTGCAATGAGACCGACGACTTTGCTTCGCAAATGATTGACTGCCGATCCCACGAAATCTTTTCCCTCGGACACAAATGTGGATCGGAACTTTGGCTGTGCCAGAAAGAGTGCGAGCATGGTAGGATCGTCAGAGTGTTGTATGACGGCTTGCAGAACAGCCATTTCTGCGTTGACGTTGTACCATTTGGTCGTTTCTTTTGGTTCTTCCAAGGCGAGCGAATGTATGAGCCAAGCAACATTGTGATGTCTTCCAGCTTCAATTGCAGATTTCAGCGTTTTCCGTTTGGCGTTGGATAAAGAGTGATTGAATTCGTGTGCCAGATCCTCGTCCTCCATAGGCGTTGTCATGTATCTCAGAGTATCGGCAGGACGGACCGTGTCGACGAATTCTTGGAAAAACTTTGGCTTGTCCGCGGCAGCCTTTTCGTCCTCGTCCTCGCCCTCGCCCTCGTCCATGGCGTCGTCGTTCGACTTTTGTTGTTTGTTTTGTTTTCCTCGCTTTGCCCTTTTCTTTTTGGGTTGTTCGCCCCCCTGGTCGTCGTCTTCTTCTTGCTTTACGTTTTGCTGTAACAATGACGGCGATGGTGACGGTGGCGCTGCAGCCGCAAAGTTGAGACAATACAAACTTTCGTTGGTGTGAATGGTCCAATCGCCCCCTGCTTCTTGTAGCGTCTTGTACGTGTCCAAATTTCCCGACAAGGCTGCTAAATGGAGAGGTGTGATGTATTGGTTCAAGGCGGGCGCATTGGTGGTCTTTTGGTCCAACTTGAATCCCTTGAATATAGTAGTAGTGGATGGATCAGTACCAGTACCAGTATCAGTATCAGTACCAGCAGTGGCTTCCAAGGCCAACAGATGCAACGGCGTAACTCCAAGGGTCCCCGTGGTATTGTCGCGTAAGCTTATTAATAGATTGGTGGGTGTTTTTGCTAGGTCGGCATCCATAAAGGGTAATCCCAGGCAATGACGAAGAACCCTTCTAACAAAGGTGATCTTTCCGCGTTTCATGGCTTCGTTAGCAAGATATGGGAGTGAATCGGCCACGGCATTGGCGACTGCGGGATCCTTGTGTTGTATGAGGAATTGGAACAATATATCGGAACATCCCTGAGGCTTTGACGGCGGAAGGAGAGCTGCTGCAAGGGCCGTGTTGCTAAGTGCGGAGGACCAACCAAAGTATTGAGCCAGTAGGTCTGCCATTGGTATGTGATCATTGGCCAGTGCAACGGTGAGTGCAGAGCTGTTTGTGGTTTTCGTCTTTGGACAAGGAAATGGTAGTTTCCACGTCGACGTCACCCCCGTGTTTCCGGTACTGCTACCAGCAGCATCAACATCAACATCAACGGCATACCGGTAACGAGCTTGGTGTATGATTGTTCGAGCCCGCTCCAGATCTCGCCGTTGTACGGCATTCAAGAGTGCTCGGGGCACGACAGGGTCGTTGACCTGGTCATTGGTGTTGGTGCTACCAGTACTACTAGTACTACTAGTGGAGCAGGTATCACTTTGCACAAAAATGGCTTGAGGACAAGCATCAGATGCAGCATAAGACGCATCTTTCAAGACAGCAGTGACCCTTGAAAGCTGCTCTTTCTTTTCCTCCAAGGATTTGGCAGCAGCTTCTTCTTCCTTCCTTTTCTTCTCTGCCTCTTTCTTCAATCTAGCTTCTTCCTTCTTGCTGATCTTCTTGGGAGGTGGGGAATGTGAAGCAACTTCTTCCTCCTCTGCCTCTTGCTCTTGCTCTTCCTCTACTGCTTTCTTCTTGGCACCACGGCCTGCAGGTGAACGAGCCTTGCGCTTCTTGGGAGGCATCCTATATCTAATATAGCTAGATATAGCTATAGCTGATCTGATCTGATCTGATCTGATGTCTTTACTTTAGCTAGACTAAGAACAATGTGTGAAGATCTTGCCGTTCCTCTTTCCTGTTTGCTGTGTTGGATATCGTTCTTGGATCTTGGATCCCTGACTGGGTGTCCGTTGAATACTTGCTTTGGTTAGGGTTCGAGATCTAATCTTCAGATCTTTACACCGCTTCACCGCTTCAGACCGCGATGACATGTCCACCGGTACCAAGTACACCTAAATGTAGCTAGCTACTACTAGACACAAGACAGTCAAAAGGGATGGCGACAGTTCCACTCTAGAATCTACGGTAGCTAGCTAGCCAGATACTGGTAGCACCTTCACTCAAGTTCCCAACAACAACCTTACTACTATAGCAGTATTAAAAAATCTGAACATAGAAACGGTGCAGGTATGCGGAGTCGTGTACCGGTATCCATCAACCTAATCTCATCGAGCATCTAACATCGAGCATCGAGCAATTAATTTGGCAAGCGAATACAGTAATCTTCGCCGACTGCAGAGAAAAGGATTCAAATCAATCAGGGTGCACAAGAAGAGCGATCGGATGGAAATGGTGAGTCGACTAGCTAGCAGCTTCCAATGACGTGCACGTGCAACAATCACATCACTTACTGTCCGGCCTTCCCGAGCATCCTGGAATCTCGGTAATATCATCTTCGCTATCCGTAGAGAAACAAAACAGACCCGGAGCACAATCAGAATTCTTCTTGCAGCTTCCTTGACACAGACCCAGCCCGCCATTGCCGCCATTATTGTTCTTTTCGTCCTTGCTATCCATCACCATCAACTGCGGACGCTCTTCCGTGTAACCAGGTGCCTCTTGGGCTCCAACAACCACCACAACCACTGCCGGAGGATACGTGGTAGATGCAGGAGGAAGTGTCGGCATTGGAGCTGGAATGGGAGTCACAGGCGCCGCCGTCAATGGAACTCCCGTCACAGGGGCCGCTGGGATCACAGAAAGAGAGGTTTCAAGCAAACAAGCAAACAAGCAAACAAACACGCAAACAAAACAGGTGAGCCCAAAGATGCATGGATCGGCACGAAAGACAAAACGCAGCGAGCACACGTACCCGTGACTGGAGGAGCTGTAATTGGAGCCGCTGAAACCGGAGGTGCCGTGATGGGCGCAGCTGTGACTGGGGCAGCAGAGACAGGTTGGGCCGTTACTGGAGCCGCCGTTACCGGTACGGTTGTCACTGGAGGAGTCGTGACGTCTTCTTCCAGCGGATTGTCGCCGGGTTCCTCGGGCGGCAAAATGACATTGTTGATGGGATAGATCACTCCATTGGATGCCAAGATTTGGTCTCCAGACACAATCGCATCATTGATCATGATTGGAGGTCCCAACATGATTGTCGCAGTGTCACCAGAAACCATCAAAATGTCGCCTTCATCCAACGTCGATTCGTACAGGTTTCCAACAGTCACGTGGTAGAGCAAAATCTCCACGAGCTCGGCTTTTCCTTCTGGAGACGTCAAGTACGAAACAGTATCAGCTGAAAGCATTCCAAATGCGTCATTTGTGGGCGCAAAGAGTGTAAATGTCGAGCCCTGATCTTGGAGCGTGCCGATCAAGTCCGCTGCCGTGATCATGGTGTACAAGATACTGAATGATTGGTCTTGCGAAACAATGTCAACGATGCTGTCAGTGACGCAAGATGGTTTCAGAACTGAATCGAGAGAATGAATAACTCCATTATTGCCTTCAATGTCAAAAGGTGTCACAATATGGGCATCGTTGATCATGGGTGGTGACAGACTTGTAATTTGCGCCTCCTCTCCATTTAACATCATGATTGGCCCCAACGTCAGGTCGCTGGATGTAATCTTTCCGTAGGCCACGTGGTAGGTGAGAATGTTCATCAAGTGTTGGCTGTAATCTGCTGTCGTGTACTTGTCGTCAATGCCATTGAGAATGAAAGCCGTGTCGGTGGGTGCAAACTATCGAAAATGACAGGGTTCATCAGAAAAAGGCACGTTGAGTGTTACAGTAAGTGGAGCAAGACATGAATACAAGTGCAATACTAAAAAGTACGTACCAGAGTGAACGGGCCTTCGTTGTTGAGTGTACCCACGAGGATCGCCTGAGCGATGAGTGAAACCAACGTTGTATGGATAGTGGAACCCAATACAATCTGTACCACTGAGATGGTCAACGTGTTTGTCAGTTCGTCTTCTCCACTGACAATGATGACGGCGCCTCCTGGACAAGGATCAAAAGCGCAATCAGGTTCACTTCGGCCCACGAGAGTTCCGTCAGGACAAGAGAACATTTCCGTGCCACATTGTATCGGTACAGTCTCTGGGCAAATGTCAAAGTCACAGTCGGGTCTGTTTCAATTTTTTTTTTTGTGTTGGCAGATACGGCATGGAGGTACCGTAGTTGTGGATTGAAGAACACAAAATAGGCAGCACGTTAAAAACAGGAATAGGCGGAATCGAATGATGAGATCACTGCACCAAAAGAGGTAGTCGCGAACTCGTCGAAACACGATGTGCAGAGGTGCTTACCCAGTCCTTCCAACAAAGCTTCCATCTTCACACTGAATGACTTCCATGGTGCATGCAACTGCGTCATTGGGACACTCATCGAATTGGCAGTCAGGTGCAGTCCTTCCTACGAAGGAACCATCCGGACAGGTTCGCATATCCATGGAACAAACGACTTCCTCCACTTCAGGGCATTCTGGGAACGCGCAAGCCGGAGGAACCCTGGATAGGGTGGTTCCGTCGGGACACGAGAGTACGTCCAATGTACATGCCACGACTTCTCCCACGGCGAACCCGTAACTTCCCCCGAGTGGAGATACACAGTAGTCGTAACTGAATGAAATTTTGAGACGAGAATCGAGACAAGAATGAGAGACGAGCCACGTATTGTGTTCGCTAAGAGCATCCATTTGTACCGTGCATACGAACCTGGTCTCTCCCCGGCCAGAGCATCCAGGTACCATTTCTTGGTAGTCTCTCTGATAGCATAAGAGTTCATCAAGACAGTCTTCGTCAGTGTCACAATCACCTGTGTTGGAATGGGAAATGATCCATTGGTGAGTTTGCATGCCATCTGGACTGACTTGCTTGTTATTGGACAACAGATTTTGTGTTTCTTCACGTTACCTTGACAGAGTCCCAATGCCATGGTGGGATTGTCTCCGATAGTTTCTAGTTTAGGCAAGTTAGGATCCTCTTGCACGGGTGGGTTAGTTTCCGCTGGTGGGGTGGTAACCTGTGGCGTGGTTGGCACCATGGTGTTTGAGGGTGGGTCGGTCATGTCTGAGGCGTTGAAGCTGTAGGGTTTGACGCAATAATCAATGCTTGCCTGTACCGGTGGTACGTAAAAAGCAACGGAACGGAAAGCAAGAAGAGAAAGCAGCAAGAAATAGATCGACCAAGTTAGTTAGTCAAGTTTCTTTAACAAAAAGAGTGACCAATTGACTGTCATAATGCGACGGCGAAACATACCAATCCCTCTCCTGAGCATCCGGGGACCGGCTCGAGAAGGTCTCGTTGAAAGCAGACGAGTTCATCAATACAATCCTGGTCTACAGACAGAATGAAAGAGGGAAAATACAACGCCTGATGTGAGAATCATAAGAGATTTTGAGAGCATGGAAAGAACATGTCATGACTTACCAGCATCACAATCACCTAAGTTGTTGGGAAGGAATAAGCACAGAAAGATGGTGAGATTCCATTCTTCTGTAAGAGTTGAATTGTGTACAGGTATGGTCCAGGCACATACCTCTACAAAGTCCGAGTGGCCTGAGATTGACAAAAACTTGATCTCCCACAAAGACGAGAGGTGGCAAGTATCCATGGGTGATGTTAAGATCTAGGTATAGATAGGTAGGCGCTTGGGATGGTGATTCTGATGGAGTAGTGGATGGCTGAATGGATGGTGATTCTGTTGGTGTCTGTGAAGGACTGGCTGTGGGATCATCAGTGCCACCAGTAGGAACATCAGTAGGAGCCACTGTGGGCCCTTGGGTTGGTGACTGAGTTGGTGACTGAGTGTCTGGAACAGTGGGAGTGAATGTGGGAGCAGCAGTTTCAGTGTCAGTGTCAGTGTCTGCAAAGGTGGGAGCAAAGGTGGGAGCAGTGGTAGGAGCCTCAAAGGCACTGGCCACAGGAGGCAGAGATGGTGCCTGAGTTGTGGGAGTTGCGGGAACACAAAAGTCGGTGTCGGCATCGAAGGTCTCTCCGCCGCGACACCCGGGCACAACATCATTTTTATTGCGTTGAAAACACACGAGTCCTTCATCACAGTGCCAATCATAATCACAATCTCCCTGACACAAGCCAAGCGGAAACCGAGCTGGATCTGGTTCTCCTCCAAATCCGACTAGTACCGGAAGTCCCTGGAGATCTCGACCTTCTTGCGCCTTGCCTGACTTTACTGACTTTCGCACGCCTCGAATTCTCCCTTCCACACTAGTAATAGTAATGGCCAACAAGACAAACACCAGCATCCACATCCTGCTCATCTTGCATTTACTAATCATCTTACAAGTGCTACCGGTATCCCTGGTAGTCTTCAACAAACAAATGAGACTTTCGAAGTTTTTGGTCATCACTCGCTCCTTTCTCGCTGTGGCGCACTCCGGCAGGATCGATGACTCTGAGAAAAACTATAGACCTGTTGTCTAAATACCAAACCTTCCAATACCGGTGCTTTCGTCACTTAGAACCAATTCCCATAATATTTGTAGACTCCACATTCGCGCCCTAAAAGAGGAAAACGCAAGCAATTTCGCACGGTGACATCATTTAGGACAGCATGAGGTCAAAAGGAGGTGCGCGCGGCAGTGGCGGAACCTCCCTCCATTGGCAACGGTACTGGTATACTCCCTGTCCTACTAGCTAGCTACTGATACCGTACCGGTACCGGTAGCCAAGATAACAACTAACTGTACCGGTGAACCTCACCAAGCATCCTCTTGGGGAACGTTCTGCTGGAGGTGCTAGCTTGCTCCGTGAGCTTGTCATCAGCAATTGTCAGGCCGTGGGAATCGAATCAGGACCGAAGCTTGTGCCCTTAGTTCTCGCTCCGATAATATCAGGCACCAAGCTCGCTGCCTCGAGCAAGAGGAATGATCCCTTACATTGCTGCTACCAGTGGTTTGCTACAGATTGACGTCTTTTTCCTTGCTCCAAATCTACCGGTACCGGTATGGCTTGCACCTGTCCTCGTGTAGAGTTCTCCACTTATCCAGTCTTGGCTTCGACTGGTTCAGTCGGCAAGGATCCTCTGTTTGGTACTACCACTGGCAACCTTGCTTTAGGAGAGTTGAGAATGATTGAATATGAATCAAGCAACCAGCCAACCCGCGGTGCTGGCTGCTTCCATCTCATCTTGCGAGTATTCAGATCTTGCAGATTGCAGAGTGAAGGACAGGCTGCCTGAGATCGTCGTCTTGCTTCTACGTGTATTAGCTAAGATACGGGAGCTGCTACGGGTATGCACGGATACAAGAAGAATCTGCTAGCTAGCGTTGCCTGTCATGAGAGCTCGAACAACGTGTTTCTGTCTAGCTACCGGTACCAGCTTTCGTCCCAGAAATTGGAATGTAAAGTACACGTAGGCATTGCCCAAGGCCTCGACTTAGCTTGGTTTGTCATGTTGTGGTACGGTTTGATGCTTGATGCCTTTCTCGGAGACTCGAATCAATGGAGAGTGAAACGGGATGTTTTCCCAGCTTTGCTATCTAGTTTATTGTGTAGGTACGTACGAAACGGTCTTGTACATTTACTGTACGTTGCAGCTGTACCCAGTCCCGCAGTCCTCTTTAAGTGCGTCCACTGTCGTGTGTTCTCAAGAGCTTCTCAACTTAATTAATGACTTCTGGTAAACTTTGTTGCTCCGTCAAGGCTTTTTTAAAGTATGTTATATCTCTATTCTCTGCTCTCTTCAGTTTTTACTTGAATGAATGAATGAATGGTAATCTGGATGCGAATACCATTGTCAAAGTCTGCCCCTGAACCGAACTCTGGTGCTTGCCTGTACTATAGCTGGTTTGTGGAGTAAGTCACAAACCCCACGATTCCCTCCCAAAACCTCCAACATCTTGTGCGAGCATTGCGCAGCCACCAAAACACACACAAGACCACGAAGAGACAATCGCACAGCATCAACACAACTCTGCTCTGTCAAGTGTCAAGGCCACATTTGATCTGCAAACTCTTACTCTCTACTCTACTCTCAGTCTAGACAACCACTACTAGTAATAGCAGTATAACATCATGACAGCAGAACCTCAATCCACTGAAGACTCGGGTGGCGAAGGAGGAAGTGGTACTGGTACAAGTACTAATATGTTGTACGACCCAAATCGAGCCGTGTCGATAGCCCAGCTGGAAGCGGTAATGAACCTGTTGGTGCACCCCGTCTGGATTTTTGACTTTCAAGACAGGCGGAGAATGCGTTGGGGAAATCCAATGGCAACTGAGTACTTCAATTGTTCGTCTTTAGAAGAACTTCAAGGTCGAGATTTCTCCAAGATGAGCGACACTGTGATCAAGCGCAACGCTGAAATTCAAGCGGCCATTGAACAGGGGCAAAGAATTGTGGACCAGTGGACTTTCTATCCCAAGGGACAAGCCAAGACTGCAAGAGTCACTATCAGTGGGATCTCTCTACTTGATGATCTTGATGGCGAGATGGGGCCGCATGCATGTTTTTTCGTTGAAGCAGTTCCCATTGAGGATAAAAAGCTCGACAGTGAAGTCCTAAGAGGAGTGGAAATGCTGGTAAGAAAACAAAAACAAAACAACACACCAAACCACAAACACAACCAATCACTATCTCACACTCATTGCTTTGAATTCACTTATCTTTATCTAATCTTATGCTCACACAGCGACACCTGCCTATTGCCGTCTGCCAGTTTGACATGAAGGGACACTGTATGTTCCAGAATCCAGAGGCTTGCTTGCTAGAAGAAGAAACAGAGCAACAGTTAGAACAACCAGAAAAACCAGAACAAGAACAACAAGCAGAATCTAAAGCTGAACCAGCAGACCAAGACCAAAACAAAAACAAAAACAAAAACCAACCAAAAAAAGACAGCAAAGACAAGACAAAAACAGAAAGGAGGAGAGGCAGCAACCGGAGTATTTCCACAGATAGTAATTGCACTGACAATGAAACCTCAACGTCATCCTCTGCCAAATGTACACACAGAAGGCCTACAAGACGCAGGAGCAAACGGCTCTCCTCCGCTCTCAATTTGGAAGCGGCTGCTGCCGCAATGGCAGCCGACTCGTCAGAACGCACCCACTCTACCACCACCACATCCACCAACAAAAAAAGAAAAAAAGCTGACGGAAGTCTACTCAGTAGATTTGTTGATCCAATGGTGGGCACAAAGTTCCTACATCAGATACAACAAGCATTTGACAATACACAGTGCTCACAGAGTTGCCTCAAGTTGGAAGCTATGCTACACACACAAAGGGGACCTACGTGGTCTGCTATTCAAGTCAGACAATCTACGGACCCAATCACTGGAGAATCTGTCCTCTTGTTCAATGCACAAGACAAATCTGATGCTGTACAAGCGAGAAAAGAAAAACGAGCCAGAGAACAAAAGGCAGAGTTCCTCGCAATCATGGCACATGAAATCAGGTGAGTACCAGTAAAGAACAAAGCAAAAGCATGTTTCAATGGTGCACGAGCTAGCTAACCCAATGTATCCTGCCATTTTGTTAGAACTCCACTGCATCAAGTCACTGGATTTGTGGACCTTCTCGACCAAACACAACTTGACAAGGAACAGAGGTCATTTGTGGGAGTACTCAAGGCATCTGTGCAGGGGCTCATGACCGTCATCAACGATGTACTTGACTACAGTAAGCTGGAAGCTGGACACATGAAATTGGAAAACATCCCCTATGAACCACTCTCTGTCACTAAAGGATCCATTGAAGCTGTTAGAGCTGGTTGTGAAGAACGAAGTCTCTACCTACAACTGGACTGGGATACCCGCATACCTTTCAAACTCAAAAACGACCCCAATCGTCTGAGACAGATTCTGCTCAATTTGCTTTCAAACAGTGTCAAATTCACAAAGAAGGGTGGCATCACAGTCAGGGCCTGCTACCTCAATGGCAATTTGGACGATAGCAGTGATTGGAGCCATCAGGAACAAAAGAGACGCGACAACACCACTTCCGCAAACAACGACACCGACCAGCCAATGGTCAAATTCACTGTGAGCGACACAGGTATTGGAATCAGTGAAGAGCACAAAAAGATCGTCTTTCAAAAGTATCAGCAGGCCAATGCCACCATTGCCAGAAACTACGGTGGAACGGGATTGGGGCTAAGTATTTCATACTCATTGGTGCAAATGATGGGGGGAACCATGGGAGTGGAAAGTGAGTTAGGAAAAGGAACCAGCTTTTGGTTTGTTCTGCCAGCAGTCATGCCAACCGAAAAGGATCTTGCAGGTGAAATGGATGAAGATGAAATGACTCTCCCTACAGCCCCTGCATCGCCTAGCACCTCCAGCTGTGGTGCACCACAATCTTCTCCTGTCTCGACCCAAAATGGAAGCACCCATGGCAGCTGCTCTGGAAGTGCAGCCAGAAAACAGATTGGGCTCAATGTCCTAGTGGCAGAAGATAACAAGGTCAACCAGAAGCTTGTCGTCAATATGCTTCGTCGCATGGGTCATACAGCTTCAGTCGCTGAGAATGGGATGGAAGCGATTGAAATGATTGAGAAGAGCGGTCATGATCAGTTTGACATCTGCTTGATGGACATCCAGGTATGTAGCAGTTGTGTTTTTCTGCTCTTGAAGGCAAGCCAACTATAAGGGTCTCACGTTCTCATTTCCTTTTGCAGATGCCGGTGTGCGATGGATTTGAGGCAACCAAACGACTGCGATCGATGGGATACACTGACCTACCGATTTTTGGGTTGACGGCAAGCATGGGGCGGTCTGACTATGAGGAGCTTGGGTTCAATGACTGGCTTCCCAAACCCATCCGAATGAAAGATCTCAAGGTCAAACTGTATCAACTATGGAAACTTGCGCAGCAAAGTCGACAAGAACATCAATGCCAGCCATCGACGTCGTCCTTGCAACGCATTGAGTGTAAGGACCCTCAGCAATAGTACTCGTCCTGCGGAGCAAGGTGTGGTGGTACAAAACGGGGAATCACGTCGGGTATCTCCAGAGTACAGCAATATGGGAGCGGCTCTACTGGCGTCACTGAATGATTCAATCGAAGTGCTAGCAATTGCAAGGGCTCTTAGCCACTGATGACGACGACGTCGTCTGAACGCAGCGCAGCGCAACGCGAAGGTTTGAGTATCCAGATCATCGCGACAGTCGAGTAGGATTCGAGGCACGGTTCGGGGGAAGCGTCTGTAAACGGAATAACGAAGTGAGAAGAAGTATCGCTGTATTTAGTAGCTAGACTGCAGGATGCATGTCCAACAGCAATGCGATTAGTTGAATCGAATCGTTGCCGTATATACATGTTCTGTTCTGCATCGAACTGCTTATTGCCATGGAAGCCCAAGTCGCGTACAAGACTATTCGAATCTTAACCAAACATGCAGTTCCATTCCATTGGGCAGACCAATGACGTTGTTGATGTCGGTGCTATTGATGTCAAGATACTACTAGCGACAAGCCCGCAACGGATGCATCGTGGGAGTAATAGTACCTTCGAGATACGCAGACTTGTTGCATCGTTGTGCCGTTCCTGCGCCACCACGCTTCTCAATCTGGCTACCAGCACTCTACTATTCTTCGATGAATCTGAATCCGCACGTAGTCTACTCTCGTATATCCAGCCTGGTTTGACGGCGATGCTCGGACTTTGGAGTTTGGTTGCAGGGTTGCCTCTAGAGTTTGTTGAGATTGAGTCCGTGAGTACCATAGCCCAGTTCATGCAATCACCAGCCAAGAACCAGCACATGGTATCGTATCGGTACCGGTAGACGATGAGCAAAACGCACGTGCTGGCTATCAAAACTGCACATCATGGTACGGATAGACGAGCCAAACGCAAGTAGCGGTACCGAGATCGTTGTCGCCGGGATTTCATTGCGGGATACACTGCTTTGAAGGGCAGCAACCCGTGTCTTTTCTCCTCCGAAAGCTACTAGGAATGCCAATTCTTTTGGGAAACGCTGAAAACTACGGTGGAATGATTCAATCGATTTGTTTGTTCCATGAGGACAAGACTTGGTCTATTACATGTACCGGCCTGCTCGATTTCTACATCTAGACTATCCGAAGCTTCAGAAGTAAGAGGGAAATTGCAGGCTAGCATAGCCAGAACCCAATACAGGTGGTAAATATCCCGGACAGCTATTGATGGAGGCAGCCAGATGGATCGATATCCAGCCACCCAGCCCGAGGCAAAGTTCTGACGACTGACGTTTTGGGTGGAGCCCAATCGAGGTGAAATGGCCTCACAAGTCCCCCAAAACTTGTCTTTGAGACAAATCTGCGAAGCTTCTTTGTCCCTTGCACTTGTGGTGTTGGATCCTTTGTCTTCCTCCTCCATCAAGCATCAAGGGGCCCGGCTGATGGTGATGAAGATGGCACCAGTTCTGCCTTGCAAGTTGAAGCGAACTCTTGAAGGACACGATCCAAGAAAATTGCGGATGTACTGTATTTGGCCACCCGGCTGAGAATGGGCGTGCTTGCAGGACTTGTGAATGCGAATGCTCCCCAAGTTCCTTCCGTGGTGAAGGTGGTTCCGCACATTCTTCAGACAATTGAAGGAAGCAATGTGTACTGATTGACTATAGAAAGTCTTTGGCGCTCCTCAATGTTCTGCTTTTTCACAGAGCCAACACGAACTCGTGGAGCAAAGATCGTCTCCCACGATAGATGCGAACCCAACACTCAAGCAAGCCAACCAAAGATACCCTTCCCATCAACGAGAAGCCTCTTTGAAAGTTGAAAGCGTTCCGATGGCAGCACCACCACACAAGCACACAAGCACACAAAACCAAACAAAGAGTTTGCATCAACGAAGAATAATCGAAAGGAAGAAATTAAAGAAACAATAAAAGGAATTGAAAATGGTGGTAGCCGATAAGAAGAAGCCCGAACTTGGTCGTTACGTTGGTTTGAGCGAGGAAGGTCAGTCTGCCGGATGCTTCACTTGAATCAAACGAGTTGGTTTGGTGTGAAAGATTTTTTTCTGACTTTGTGTTTTTTGTCTTTGTTTTTGTTCGTTTCTATTTTATGTTTGTGATCAATAGGTGGCCAAGCCCCCGTGGTGGATCCTGCTGCTCTTCAGCGTGTGATTTCTGTCAAGTTGGCAGCTCAGGGCTTTAGCAACCAGAAAGCTGCCAAGGATGACGAGATTTTGGATGTGGCCTCTGATCTTTTCAGGGTCTACCGTGAACAAAGCCGTTTGTTGGAGAACTACCGTCCTCCCATTGATCAGCGTATTCAGGCTTTCTTGAACGACGCTTTGGCTTCCACTGGAGATGAAATCCCCCAGTTGCCTCAGCAAACTTTGCCCGTCGATCGCTACGGGTTGGCCAGGGAATTGTCCTTCCCTCAAGGAGCCAATGAGTTCCACAACAGTGAGGTAAGCATGCAGCATTCACCCCAACTTGAACCTGATTTTTTTACCACGTACATGCACTTTATTCACTTTCAATGTTATGCTTTTATTTTATTTCCTGTGCAGATTGACTCCTACCGTTTGACCAAGAACGGTGTCTTGCACAACCCCATCAACGACAAGCGTACCACCAAGGGAGTCTTCCACGTGGCTGACTACGGATTGCCCATCCCCGCCGACAAAATCAAGGTCCCTCTCGTCACCTACCAGAGGCTCTTGAAGACGGCACTCAAGCCTCCCGCGGACCTCAACACGCTCCCTTACACCTCGGAGTGGGAAACCCCTGCCGAAACCATGGTCTCACTCCTCCTTCGTCCCTTGGCTTGTCCTGAAGTCCCTGGAGTCAACGCGGAGAAGCGCCTAGAAGTTCGTTTCTTTGTTCCCGGTGGCTGCGTTTCCAACCTCGACTTCGTCGAGTCGATCTTTGGCAATGCTGGAGATCCCTCGCTTCCTGAAAATGACAGCGGATTGGATACTGCCCACTGGACCGGAACCACTGGATGTGTGATCCTCGCGCCACATCTACGAAAGACCATCAAAAAGGAACTAGGACTTCCCAATATCCAGGATGCCACCGATGAGCAAAAGAGGACCGGTATGTGCTGGGAAGATCCGGCCGAACTATACAACGGAGGAAAACCATTCAAGATCACCATGCGCGATGAACGTGGAATCATGGTCACCATCTTGGCCGACAACTACTTTGGATACTGCAAGAAGGAAGTCAAGACACAGATTGGATTGACAGCTAATGTCACTGGTTTGGCCGAGGAAGAACACGCTGGTGGAGCACTCGCTTTCAAGTCCACCAACCTTGGAGAAAAATTCAAGGCAAACCCACGATACATGCAGACCATTGTCCCCAAGACGGCACCTCCCAACACGTACAAGTTTGAAGATGCCTTGAAGCTCCTCGGCGACACCGTCACATTGCACCCCGAAGGATATGCCACCGACAAGCACTTCCCGGACATTCACATCTTGCCCGAAGACATGCAGCTCAATGTTCATACCCAAACGGCGACATTCACCAATCGCAAGACCAACAAACTTGAGTCCTTGCGCTTGAAGCCAAACCACCTATACGTACATCCCTCGGGGTACAAGGTGTTTGTTGGTAAGCAATCAATGAAGCAAACACTAAATGTTTGAACCACTCCTTCCGTCTACCGACTTGTTGTCTGACCATTCTTGCTTTCTTTCATTGTTGTTCAACAGGACGTCATCCAACCGTACCCAAATGGCGGCTCGTAGGAACGCTGGCTGAGCCCACCTTCTGTCACAAGCCATCTACCGTCAGCGGTGGAGGCAAATCAGAAATCTCAAAGTCGCTCAGCGACGCGGTCTTGCATGGACCCATCTTTATTGGTGAATATGAAAAGGACATGCAGCTTGTCAAGGAGATCTTTGACAGGGACTACAGCAGCTGTATCCTACCACAATTCAAGGAAGGACATTCCGATCCATCCCGCCCAATTCTTAGCATGGACAGGTAAGCAATCAATGAAGCAAGCACTGCAATGTTTGAACCACTCCTTCTGTCTACCGAGTTGTTGTCTGACCATTCTTGCTTTTCTTTCATTGTTTGTTCAACAGGACCTTGGGAAGTGTCATCAAGCTTTTGACAACCGATGATGTCTTTACTCCCGAGCATAATGCTTTTGTGGAGAGTATCCCCAACCACATCCTGGCCATTGTCTTTGCCATCAAATCAAGCTACCGTCCGGAAATGGGGGACAACTGGAAATCACATTTCACGGTCGACATTACCAACGGAGTCCCTGGGCACGAATTGAAGCTAAATGAGCGTCAACTCGTTGGCTCGTATCTTCGTGTCGGGCACAACCGCGATGGTACTTGGCGCAATTACAAGTAAGTCCTTGTCCATCATGCATGGTGTACTGCTTGCTCTGTTGTGTTGTTTTCAGAGGTGTAACTCACCGTCTCTCTCCCTCGTCATCCTCCTCATCATCACAGGATGCGACAAGATTTTATCTCGGCGGCCAAGGTCCAAATGGAAGATGACATTACAGCCAGTATTGTCGTCCCCCGAGAGCAGATCAAGGGCCTACCCGAGGCTGACTACTCTCGCTACCCTTCTTTGAAGATCAGTGAGAATGTCGAGTACCGCCTCTTCCAGCGTCCCGATGACGCCATCATTCCTGGTTTTGACAAGCAAACCGAGATTGACATGTCGGAAGCAGGTTTGTTCTGCTCGAACTTCCAGCCGATTCCTCGCGGCGAGGAAATGGAGCGCTTGACGGAAGAGCTGTACTTCTTTGACTTGTTTACGGAACCGATGCAGAAGCACATGGTGGAGGCTTCCTCTGGCGAGGGTGTTGCCATTTGCTCAGCCAAGCCTCGCTTGGTCGACGGCAAGCCCACGAAGAATCCTCGTTACTTGCAGGTCCGACCGGATATTACAGTCCCTCGCGACCGGTACGTTGCCGAACTCGGTGCCCGTTTGTACCGTCGCTTGTCGGTGGATGAGGCTTGCGTGTTCCCAGTGGCTGGAGTGTTGAGTGGTCGGCGCAACAACCCTCCTGATGAGCTGAACGGCACGAAGATCCGCCCTCTTGCGGTGTACAACCCACTTCACTACCAGGAGCTTCCCGAGTTGTTCATGGACTACGTCTGCTGTGTGACTGGAAAGAGTCCTTCGACGACTGGAGCCGGTTCGGAGGGTGCCTTGTCCAAGGGTCCCTTCAACGCCATTGGAGCCACGGCCGATCTGAACAATATGCTCGTGTCGATGCTTTTGACGGAGTACGGTGGCTTTAGCAGTGCAGCCGGTTGGATTGGCCCCAAGTACAAGGTTGACCACGACATTTCGTTGTTGATCCCCGAGTTGTGGTGCCGCATGACCCCCAAGGAGCGCGATCCAGAGTACTTGATCAAGGAACGATACCTCGAGCCCATTGCGGACTTTGAGTACGAAGGTCGTCAGATTCCTGCGTCTCGTCTTGGGTACCGCATTACGAAGCGGTTTGTGCACAACTTTTTCTGTCGCATCTTTGACAATCCTTCTGGAGTGTTCACGGAGGAGATGCTTCAGCCCGAGAAGCAGGACATGGCCGTGTTTGTGGACGGAATCGAGAACATTGCGCAGGCGATGGAGAAGTCTGCGCTGTTGTACTTCAAGGACGGCATTATTGAGGATGCGTGTCCTCCATTGCGGGCGGTGCTGCATGTGATGGCGTACGGTCACTACAATGGGAAGAAGATTGACGACCCGGCGATCCGCGCCATGTTTACTCGCGAGGCGTTGATCAACAGCAAGTGGTACAAGGCGCGTCTATTGAAGAAGCAACGGCGTGAGGTTTCGTTGTGGGAAAAGAACGTGGAGTACTTGGAGTCGTTCTTGGCTCGCCCCGGCTACGACGTGGAGGCCAAGCGTTTGAACATCCAAGAGCGATTGGAGCAGGCCAAGAAGGAACATGTTCGAGTTCAAGGCGACGAGTATTTGCAGAGCTTGGTTGGCACGTTGGGCGCCGATTTGATCCACGACGGATACGTGATGAACGCGACGGAAGAAGGAGGCATTCCCACCGACATCATTCAAGCTTAGGTTTGACCACCTTTACTTGTGCGTGTTGCAAAGGCCCTGCATAATAAAAAAGAAAAGCAGCAGCCGCAACCGCAGTAGCATTCACCAGTACGAACTAAAATAGTTTTTGACTTTGTATGACATTGTTGTCCTTTTCTTGTTCGTTCTTTATTGCTGTTTGGCCTTCAGAGAGCATTGCTTGGATCTGGCCTGACTGGCTCCGCACCTGCTCTAAACCTTTTCTTGAGTATTTAGCAGCTGTGCAGGCGATTGGGTTTGTGGTTCCACGTGTAATCATGAGTAAGTCAAGTCGTGGTGAACGGCATCGAAATCGGCGCCATTCGAAGTGTCAGGAACAACAAACTCGAAAGCGTCGATCGATTGGCGCATTTTTCGCTTTGTTCATTTATTTACTTTACACTGTAGTCTATCTATTTTTAAAAAGAGGGTTTGTTGAAGGTTGAAGGATGGTGTATGAAATGAGTGTTCCTGATCAGTACGGGTTTGTGATTTTGGCCTGCGGTGTGTTGCCTTTGTTTACGAATGTGTACATGAGTGGTTCTGTGATGAAAGCTCGTGACTCGTTTGATGTGAAGTACCCCAACCTGTACGGAGTTCCCGGTGTGCACAAGTACGCAGATGACTTCAATCGAGTGCAGAGAGGCCACCAGAATTACTTTGAGCACTTGACCCACTTCACCGTGATTTCTCTGATTGGAGGACTCAAGCACCCGTTGACTTGTGCTGCTTCAGGGGTCTTGTTTTGCCTTGGCAGTGTTTTGTACCAAAAGGGATATTCAGACACAAGTCTCAAGGTGGAGACTGCCAGGTACGAAAAAGGAGGAGTCGTCAAATGGATTGGGTATTTTGCTGCCCTGGGATCTTGTGTCTCCATGGCTGGATCCATTCAACAATGGTGGTAGTGTAGAACGCATAAACAAAGAAAGAAAAAACAAAAGTGTGCAAAAACTAAAAAAGATTGTAAGCAGCAACAAACAAAAAGGCAGTACATGACAAGGAAAAAGTTTTGAAAATTTATTTGGCATAATAAAAATGACAGGAGATATGGGGAAATGAAATTGGACCCAATCTACTGTATTTTCTATCAATTTACTTCCTAAAGCACCGTTGTCATTGCCAGAGAGTTTTAAAAATGTTGAATGATGAATCGGTGCTCAGAATGGAACGTGTGTTGTCAAGGATGCCGGAAGTTTATTGTAATAGTTAAAATGTTACATTGCAGTGTCTGGGCATGCATGCTACAGCTAGAAGATCTACTGTAGCAATGTAGATCTAGCATTCAGTGTAGCTTTGTCTGGTAACGAAGGTGTTGACATCCCAGTTCGGACCTGACCCTCTGGCCAAAGACTTCGCGGATGGCACACATAGTAGCCTGATTGGCTTATTTCTTCTATCCCATCAAATTCCACGTGGAAGTCCGTAATATCTTTCTTCAGATTCAAGGATTTCCGTCTTCCGCCCATTTCCCATTGTTGTCCACTTGCATGCATGCTGCAGCAACAGAAGCTTAGCCCCTATTAGAGCTTCAGACTGATGCATGACTTGACTACTTGCTAGTTAGTCAGAATGATCAGAAGAAGAAGACAACGAGTGTTATCAGTGCCTTGGTTGGTGTGGTGTTTGTTTCTGTGTGCCACAAACTTCAGTCTTGTCCGAGGTGCTAGTACTGGTAGAAACCTGTATGATGTTCTGGGAGTTTCCAAGCGGTGCAGTGAGAAAGACCTGAAGAAAGCGTACCGCAAATGTTGCTTGAAAGAACATCCAGATAAAGGCGGCAATGAAGACAAATTCAAAGAAATCCAAAAGGCGTATGATGTACTCAGTGATTCTCAACAGAGGCAAATGTACGACCAATTTGGAGAAGCGGCTCTCAACCATGGACAAGGACAAGGAGGTACTGGATCTACCAGTACAGGTACAGGTGGACCCAATGTCAATGTGCCTCCCTTTTTCACTGCTGGACAATACCAATCACAATCACAAGGACAAAACCAAATGCCAAACTTTTTCTCCTCCAACAACTTTCAAGGATTTCAAGGAAACTTTCCAGGCAATCTAGGAGGTTTATTTGGTGGGGATGGGACTACCGGTACTGCTGATGGTATCAATCTACAAGATCTATTCCGGGGGGCTAGTAGATCTACTGGCACTGGCAGTACTGGAGGCAGAAAGAATGGAGGAAATGGAATCGACTTGGATTTCTCAGATATTCTTAGACAAATGGGACAGGGACAGGGACAGCAAGGACCATCCTCCGCCAGCTACAACAACAACAACCACTACAACAACCATAGACAAATGCAACCCATTACCAAGGATTGCCCTTGCTCTCTGGAAGAATTGGCGACCGGTGCTACCAAAAAACTAAAGGTGGCATTTGCGAAAGACAGATCCAAAATATACACCATTCAACTCAAGAAAGGATGGAAACCAGGGACCAAAGTTAAGTTTGAAGCCTCCAGAATAAACAACAGTTGGCTCCCTCCCATTACCTTTATCATTCAAGAAAAGAAACATCCATTCTTGGAACGACGAGGGGATGATCTAGTCCACCGGTACAATCTGGATCAAATGCAACATCTTGGTGGATCGAATGAGGAGAATACTAGTACTTCCAGTATCCATATTGAGCTGGTCTTGCCGGATGGGGAAGCGTGGAGTCGGACTCTACCAAAGAAATCTTCCTTTCTAAGACATGGACAATCACTCACCATTACGGGAAAGGGAATGCCAATCAAGGGTGGACCCAAACGAGGAAACCTCATTATCGAATTCTACAAAGAATCAAACACAAAGTCAAACAGCTCCTCGGCCTCCAAAGCGAAGCATCGTCGGTCCTGACAGGACGAAGAATAGACCAACGAATGATTTGATTATTCGATTCGATTCAATCAACCCAAATAAAATAAATATGCAACTGTACATTTGAATTTTGCCAACTACCGGTATAAGGTAGCTGTGTAGCTCTCTATTACTATAGTAGGTCATAACCATGCCATCTGCATGGGTAACGTCCGGTTACGTAAAGATCTGTGCATCCTATTAGAAGCTCAGACCAACCTGGTCCGAACAGATAGTTGTCTTATCTATCTTAGAATCGAGGGTTGGCCAAGGTGCCGTATGTTGTCTACAGTAGAGCCAGGGTTGAAATAATGAGGCTGACGTCAGCCTCAGTTGAAGCCACGATCTGCAAGGAAAAGATGATGGATTTGATTTGGGGTTGACACCTCCCCCATGTTTGTTGGTCTATCTGTTGGATGGTGTTCCATTGCAACAGTTGGCTTTCATTGACAGCACAGCACAGTATTTAGTGTGATTGATTTGAGTTGTTGAGTTCAAGAATGATGCAACTGCTTCTGAGTTTTCTGCTTCTACAAGCTCTAGTAGGTTCTGGAGTTGTTCCTGCAGCAGAGGCATTTTCTCCCTTGCAATTGTCAACTTCTACACACAGCAAAGCCAGAGCTGTCCATGGTCATGTTCCAGGCTTAAGCTTAGGAGAAGTTAAGGTTGTCAAGGGAGATGGCTCAGAAGATTTTGGATCCAAGAACGAAGAAGCAGAACCAATTTCTTTCTCCCGCCGCCAATGGGTATCTACAGTATCTAGTTTTTCAGGAATTTCCATGCTTGGAATGTTGGTGCCCCCTGTGGCTGCTGCAGCTGAAGAAGAACCAGTGTACTATGATGCATCCGAAGTGGAAAAGGCATTTGCTGCAATTCGCTTTGAACTAGAAGATCCCAGTGGAGGCATTGCCTTTTTGCAGGGATGTGTGGACAAGACCGACTACGAGTCCATTTTGGAATTTACCAAGACATATGATCTGGAACTGCGCAAGGCAAAAATGATGGCGGCCAAGAAAAAATTCAAGTTTGGTGGCGAACAAGCTATACAACTATTGAACAACGTCACCTTTGATCTCATTGGTATGAACAAGTCTTGTAGAAAGGGACAAGAAAATATTCAACTCACTCAAAAGTACCTCAGTGAACTCAAAGAGGATGTTGCTAAATACTTGGAATTCCAAAAGACGGTATTAGTGGCTCAGTCATAACACAATTCAAAAGACAACAAACCAAAACAAACGATGGAGCTTTAGATAGACGCATCTTTGTGCAACTATCGAAGCCAAACTAAAATTGCTAGAACGAAACAGTGGTGTAGTTTTCTAGCTCGTAGCAATCTAACTTGACTAATAAGATGGCAGCATACTAAAATCAAGCTATAAAGTGATATGTTCCTGTTCATGCCACCAATCCATCCATCCACTTGTGAAAGACAGATTCTACCTTGACCAATTCGTTGCCGGGTGCTTCTTGGCTGGTCAGTGGTGCTCTTCCTTCCTCCACGTCCTTGCCTGTAAAGGAACTCACAAAGGCTTGCACCACCAACTTTTCAGAAAACATTTTCCCGCAGGTTTGCCCTTCACTGTTCCTCTTGACAACAATTTCCAATTCATTTGATTCATTATTATTGCCACTGCCAGTGGGAATCACGAAAAAACACAAGCCTCCATCAATGCTACCCTTTTCTTTCGTCTTCTTTCTCATGAACAAAACTTCCACTCCGCCATCTGCAGTGGGCAAATATTGGAGTGGTTGTACCGGAAGTACTGCCGAAAAAGGAAACGACTGAACGAACTTTTGCACTTTGGGGAGCACAGTCGACTCAAACTCTTCTTTACTACTAGTACTCGTAGCAGAGCAGTGGATTTGGAGGAGCGTTTCTTCTTGGGCAAACTTTTGCATCTTGGCGTCTCGTAAGGGACCTTCCCACGGATACTTGTACGTATCGGTAGACTCATGCAATTCCATACTAGCACCATGGTGCCTTACCGGTACCAAGGATCCTGCGGGATTGGTCAAGGGCACAAAAGCGCAAGTCAAGGATGCCTGCAACTGTACATGTAACACCAACATACAGAGGCTGGCTGGAAACGCAATCAGTCGACTCGAGTTCATCATCCTGCTGGTTGTACTTGAATACAATGTTATGCTTTAGTGAATGAGAGACTACTGGTATGTTAGCAGGGCCAATGTTCGACGATGGATGCGATCGATGGCCGATGGCAACGGCGACATGGTCGCGAATGACGGCACTGAATTTCCCAACAAAAGGTATCTACAATAGGGTTAGATCTGATTAAGAAAACTCTAACCCTTTGCGTCATTGGCCAGCGTCGCACGTTGGAAGAGATCGGCACGACCGCCCAAGCTGGCCATGGCGGTCACCAAGGAAACAGCACCGACCCTCGGATATACTACTAGCAAGTAGCTTTTACCACCTTCCCCATGCAACAGGATACTACTGGTAGTACCGTACTGGTACCGTACTAATCCACGATGATGAGGTTGTTGCTTTCGTTGCTTTTGCTGCTGCTTCAGATGGCCCATGGCACTCATGCCTATTCTAGCTAGCGAATATGTGCACGTTAATGTTGCGGACGAATTTTCGTTTCTTGGCAAGTCAACTTGCACGCTTCTCTTCTTGCTCGTCTTGGTTGCCTTGATTGTCCTCTGCTTTTTAAAGGTTAAGCCCTTCAGCGCTAAGAGCAAGGTCACGAGCAGTTGCTATGATTGGAAGCTGGTTGATGGTGGCTCTCAGGAGTTGCCTTCAAGCATTGGGGGACGGACCACACTTTCAACTCCAACGTTGGCCGTATCAATGGGCGGGAGCTTGAGCCCCCCTCGGCGCTGCTGCTGGTGCCAAGTTTTGTCTTTCGTCGAGAGAACCGCAAGATCGTGTCTCGGTGATCCTTTCGCATGCTCTTTGCTGTTTTCTGGCTCTATTGGTGGGGACCACTCTGCTTCAGTATTTTCACTAATCCTACGAATGCAGTGTACGTCTCGGAGAGTGCAGCTAATTGAGCCTTGCCTGCCATGGTCAAACAACCGACCCAGCATCTGGAAGCGAGTTGCGTGAAACGAACAATTGCCAAACATGAATAATACTATATAGCTATCTTGACGCAAGAGCTCAGACTCCGTGATCTCCGAGAGCATAAAGTAGGAGCAAGTGTGCGTCTAGAGGAATGTACCGCCGATCCGATCTGCCGCACCTCTGCAGCCTCCTCATTCTTCTTCATTCCTCTTTCAACAGCACCATGACGAGCAATGATAATGGTCACCTACAGATGGTTACTAGAGCTACACAAGTGCATTGCTCATGTTTTCGCTTTTGAGTAATTAGACCGCTGCGGTCGCACTGGTGCTGTCCGTTCAGCCGTGGCCGTCACCAAACAGCCTCGTTTAATAGTAGTCACGAGTAGTAGACTCGTCACTCTGTCCACTACTACAAGATCCCATCGGCTGTGCCACAAAGGCAGCATCCACGAAGCATTGACAGTACTGTAACTGTGAAAGTAAATCACTCGAATACGCCATGGTAGAAATGGCGGCTTGGCCGCAACCAGTATTGAACAAATCCGTTCCTCTGTGTATGGTACTAGTATGGCACTGATGACGCCACAAATCAGCCATGCAATAAGAGCTCTTAAAAGAGCCACACAAGAAGACACACACAAGAAGACATGATCTTCTTTCTTTCTCGGAAGAAAAGATTGGATAGCTACTGGGTACCACTCATGACTTCATTGCCCCCAAGCAAGAACGATACTTGTACTCAAAGAAGTCTGTAGTCGTCCTCTTTCGATTTGCACCCATGTAATCAGAAAGGATACCACAGGAGGCTCACACTGCCTAGGCGACGGACTGGATGTTTGTGAATTGTACCAGATCACAACGACTTTGAGACTTTTGGACATACCCTCCCAAGAAGTACACTGAAGCTGTGCCGGCCTACGTTTTCGGTTGGTTCTGTTTGGGCGTTGGCGGTGATACAAGAGACTCATATCATGAGGGACAGAATACGTGTGACTTCCTCTGGAGCGCAACGGCCTTGAGAAAACGCAAAAAGGCCCCACAACAGAAATACGCGGAAGCCATGCCCAAATTTTGGGACACGGTGCTGGCCATTGCCCACAACCAAGAACGAAACTTTTGCTCAAAGTCTGTAGTCCACTTTCGATTTTGACCCAAACCATCAGAAAGGATACCACAGGAGGCTCACACTGCCTTGGTGAGGGACCCGATGTTTGTGAATCGTACCAAAGTACAATGACTTTGACCCTTTGGACCTACGTCTCCCAAGAAATTACAAGGAAGCTGTTTCGGCCTGCGTTTCGGTTGGTTCTGTTTGAGTGTCAACGGCGATACAAGAGACTCATGCGACAGAATGTGTGTGACTTACTCTGGAGCGCAACGGCCTTGAGAAAATGCAAAAAGGCCCTACAACAGAATTATGCGGAAGCTATGCCCAAAATTTTGGGACACTACGCTGGTCCGAAACTGACATCGATCATGTGAAAACCACGTCATGTTTGTGACTTCCCCCTCTGGAGCACAAT
>CAICTM010001166.1:0-35315 GCA_903772945.1 Seminavis robusta | reverse complement strand
GAAAGAAATGAGTCCCGGGAGGTTCACCTCGTGAATGCCAACCACCAGCTGGTTTTGACTCCTCTCGCATCAATGGAGTGGAGATGTGGACAAGGGAACTAGATAATCAGTACTGGTAGCTGGTACCTGTACCACAAAGGAAGAGGTGGAGTGCACCGTTGCAGGGATGTCTTCTTGTTTGATCAATTGCATCGGTCACCCAATTTCTACCTTACCGTCCTCCTCCCCCCCCTCTCAATCCCCCTCAGCCCCCGAGCTCTTACGTGGTGATCTTTCTATTCGCGGCTTGTTTGAACGCGGTACTACAGCTATTATTGACGTACGTGTCACTGATTTGGACTGTGCCTCTTACCGCAACAAAGATCCCGTCAAAGTTTTAACCCAACAAGAACGCGACAAAATTTCCAAATATAAAGACGCGTGCGAGTCCAATAGCGCTTCCTTCCACCCCTATGTTGTTTCAGTGGATGGAATGCTTGCCCCTCATAAGCAAAGACTCCTCTTAACAACGCCTTGCTTTGCTACTGCAACAATTTTCTACTCTCAGATGATGTATCTTTTATGCAGATCACCGTACTCAATTGCCTTGTGAGAAGCTACCATTTAAATGTCTCCGTGGATCCCGCAAAGCCAAACCCTTTGCCCCCCGTAATGGTCCTCAATTTCTTGCCCCTGATCCCTCAGAACCTAGTCCTGAATTTCGACTGTTCTTTGCTTAAGCCTGGCCCCGGCTGGCTTCCGTAGACAATTTCCCTACTCTAAAACCCCCTTAAAAATTAAAAAAATTACATGCAATTGTGTGTCTTGGGGTCTCTCTGGCTAGCTTCGTACCGGTAGCTGGTAGTTAGTACAGAGGGGTGCCGTTAGTGGTCACCCGGTACAACTGTACCTCGATTCCGGGGGAAGATGAAAAAAGGGGGGGTACGGTATCCGATATGCATAAGTCTCCCCGACTTATGGGCTGCCAACAGCAGGCGGTGTGGTGTATGGGGGGAAGATAGCGCGGACTCTGGACCAGGTCTGTAACTCCTCTAGTATCACTCGAGCTGAAGGTACCAATCGAGTGTCATTTGCGACCTCGGGACTTCCGACGTTATCGGTACTAGCAAGACTTTTTGTCGGAGACTCCGAAATGCGGTGAGTAGCATACAGCATACCGTACCGGTACGATGTACATGTACCGAATTGCGTGTGTCATACTTCGTACTCCGTTTGGCCGGTGTCGTCGTTTTGGATCTGGTATCTCCTTCACCTTTTAAATTACTGATTTCGAGGAAGAGTGGTGCCCTTGACGGCCAGGACACGAAAAAGATATTGGGTTTCGCCGCTGGTAGCACCATCAAACTGTTTGGGCTCTGCTGCGTGCCGAAAGCGGGCGACGTTGCTTGAGCGCAAGAACTACCGCACGGTACTGGGGCTGACGATCTGTGGTGTTGCAGGTGAGGTTGATTTGCGTCCGCTCGCGGTGGCCTTGTGAGGCAACACAACCTGGGAGGAATCCCAATGCACGAGGAAGGAGTTTGAGCGTTTATGATAACGCGCTGGCGAAACACAACTGCAGCACACTTACTTCCACAGGTGCGAGCAAACTGCGTTGCCTACCAGCCACCTTGAATCTTGTCGCGGGACCAGGGCCCCCAAGTACTGGACTACGACCGACATGGCGGCAGGTGCGAAAGGATTCGGTTCTTTTTGAGACTGCATGGTTATGGCAGGACCCCCCGGGATTCCTCGCCAATGCCATACTTTATGCCCATGAAGACGATACAGCAAGCGGTCTTCCATAACATACCCAAAAACAACTACTAGAACATGGTTGAACAAGTAACCAAGGGAGTAGACACGACAACGCGAGCTGCGCTGTATCCTCGCAAGACCTCCCGAAGGAACCCCGAGGCTCCAACCAAAGAAGACACAACCCGTGCGGAACGGTATTCAGCCCATGACACTGAGGAACCACCAACCCCGTATTAATAGTTCTGGAATGGCAACCCAAAGCCAAACGGTTTTTGAGCAGGTGTGTCATAAATATATATCTATTGAAAAGTTCACCGAAATTAGCCTAGTCTACCGGGGTGCGTTTGTCTCCTCTGGGATTGCTTTTTTCTTTCATTATTTCCTCCTTAGGCTTCTGTTGTTTCCTTGGCTGTCTCTTCTGGGGTCTCCACCTTGCGTTCTCCAGTAGTAAGGCGGATTCCAACCAATCGTTGTTCGGCATCAAGCTTGACGACATCGGCATTGATATTAGGACCAAAGAAGGTTTCGTATTTCTTGACGCGACGTTCATCGGCCCACATTTTATAGGGAGTATCCAACGATTGCCACACCATGGTGAATGCCAATTCTCCATCGATTTCTTCTTCTCGCAATTCTTGCAATTGAGGGTATGCCTTTCCAGGAACGACCAAACCGAGTTTCTTGACGGTGGTATCCAAGTGTGCTTCATCTCCATATCGATGACGGGTGACATCCTGCTTGATTTTGCGAATTGTCTCGGTGGCCTTGCTTTCAAAAATGGCTTCTCCGGCCTTGGTGCTAAAGCACGGGACGGGTTCAATTTCGGCGTATTTCAGAGCGGCTCCGGCCAAAAAGATGGGGATTCCGTAGACAAAGCCCAAACCAGAGACTCCTAACGTTTCCGAGTTGTCACCCAAGTATTCGGCAAAGGATGCAAAGGTGGTCAAGAGTCCAGCTCCAATCACCAAGTTACCTAGAGAAAACCCACGAATTTCAAATGGTGGTTCTCCGGCATTATTAATTCCAGCGCCACCAATCATGGCAGACTTGGAGGGAGCGTCCCACTGAGAAAGATGAGGGAGAGAAATGGAATGATAAGTGAGCTTGAAAATAATGCCAGCAAATATATCGTGGTTTTAAGCAAAGGAATCAAAAACTTACATCGTCAGACATGTAGAGCGGCTGCGTTCTGCAGAAATCCATTGTCTGTCTTTGGGTGGAAACACCGGCCAAAGGTTGGAACGCAGTGCCCACAGAGAGAACTGCCGCCACAGACACGAGAGAAAGAGTTGACTTGACCATTTTTACGTTGCTTTGGTTATTGTAGTAGTAATATGACTAAAAGGCACAGGCTGAAATTATGTCTTCACTGCAAGTCTTCAGGCAACCTAACTAACACAGGTGGCGATATTGCTAGAGTATCTCGAGCAGCTCAGCACTTGCTCGGGTGACTCATTCCCACTGACTGACTGAGTTTGAAGGTGGCAACGTTGTTTTGGATGTCTCGCAACGAAGTGGAAGAGTGACGTGTTGGGTGGAGGTTTTCAAAAAGATCATGCTCCACCTTAGCCCTAATGTACACATGTTTTGTGGGTCACGAGTGTCAAAATGGTGACGTCAGTCAAAAGCCAAAGATCCATCGATCAGCCCAAACCACCAAAAACCAAAAGCAGTTGACAGTGTTGTTGTTGCCTTCGATAGTCTGCCCAAAGAACAAACTAACTAACAGGTAACATCCACCATCTCTTCTCCCTGGCCTCCACGATGCGCTTGCTATTGACTGTGTTGCTATTGTTGCACTGGAGAATATCCAGTGGCTTTGTCCCAGTTTCGTCATCTCCAAAACCCACCAAGAAGGCAGCTTCTGTATGGGACACGCGGCTGTTGGCAACTTCTCATGATACTACTACCAATAATAAAAATGAAGATGACGACACTGATACCAGCAGTCTACGAAGATCACTCCTGCTGGGTATTGGCAGTAGCAGTGTTGCCATGATGACTCTGGGAACCACCCAAGATGCTGCTCTGGCAGCCGTGGGTACATTACCCGAGTTTCAAGAGTCCAATGCGATATTGCAAGGCCTAACGATCGATGTCGTCGATCAATCGCAACTCAAGACCATGATCGATTTCTTGAACCAAGCATTTGGGTTTGACGTCCTGCGCCAGCGTATACGAGGATCGATCGAAGAAGTTGTACGTACCAAAATGAAAGAAAGAAAACATTATAATTCACTGGCAAAGCCGCTCTATGAGGCCAAGAAGCATTATTCCTGACAACCTCGATTTAATGTTCTTTTTCTTTTGTCCCTTCTTTTATATTTTGCAGTGGCTTGGATTTGGACCGGAAGAACTGGCCATTCCAGCCGATTTCACCCTCCCCGTGTCATCCTTTGGAAAGTACGGAGGTCACGCGTCGCTGTGTATTCGATACGATGCCAAATCCACGGCGGCATTGTATCGGATAGGAGATTCCAACCCACCCGGCAGCAATATTGCCTTCCTCCAAGTGGGAGTCCCCAGCTATCGCATTTCGCAAATGTCCAACAATGGTGGCAACATTTTAGACGCCTACGGATTCGTTAATGTCATTTCTCCCAGCGGATTGCCCATTCGGGGCATTGTAGGGATCCGACCCGATCCCATCATGTTTGTGGCCATTAACTGCGACAATGTCAAACAGAGTCAAGCATTTTACGAACAAACATTGGGATTCTCTCAACAGGTATATCCCTTTGCGCGACCGTCCAATGGCACGGGACCCTTTGAACCAGCACAACCCAAGGGATCCGTATACTTGGCGCCGTCGCCATACTCCATGGGAGTCTTGCTGCTGCCCAGTAAAAAGAAGGTGACACCCAATCCTGTCATGGACTCTTTGAAGGTGGTCTACACACCCTCGTCTGCTTCTTCGGACAATGATTCTTCGGATGGTGGTGGTGCCATGCAAGTTGTGGATCCATCCAATGTCAAAATCTCCTTTCAGTCCGCGTCAGATTTTGAACAGGAAGAACGTGTCACGAGATAGGCGGCGAGGAGGAACAGTAAGAAGTAATCAACGATTGCAATAATGTAGCTAGCTAGCGTTAACGTAACTGTATGCATGCATGAGGCGCCAATTCTTTAGACAAATTTGCCTTCCCCAACGCGCTAACTACCGTAGAGAGATAGCAGGACAGCACCCACCCTTCGGAGCCGTATTCTGGGCTACCGGAAAGCCCAAGAGAGCCCACAATTTCATATCTGTGACAACCCTGATCTCATTCCGCCGTCAGCACATCAAAAGTATCGCATGACGGGCATGATCAATCCTCGGCGTTGCTTGTGTGGCTGCACGCTTGTAGAATAGGTACCGTATAGGTGGATACAGGACCATCCTCACCATGGTCCATTACAGTATTGCTAGCTAGCCAAGACGCAGTCTTCGCTAGCTTTCTGACTGGCAGGCCAAGGAATATCGCTACCTTATTCTCAACATTATAGGGAGCTGTCCATGCCCGCCCCAGGGATGCAAGCATGCCTGATCCTACTCCATGGTCAGCGACGACCGAAAGTGACCCCCCTTACTTCAAAAGTGATTCCACACCTCAGGGCCAGAGATAGAAGATTGCTTCATCATCATCATCATTATAAATATCGTCCAACTCCATGGTCAGCGACGACCGAAAGTGACCCCCCTTACTTCAAAAGTGATTCCACACCTCAGAGCCAGAGCTGTAGAAGATTGCTTCGTCATCTATAAATATCATTATCGGCGTAGATACTATCATTGGGGATATAATCGGACGCTTCATGATTCTGGTATCGTATCAGCGTCTTGGGGACTTGGTTCCGTACCGTGACGCGTTCGGCGACATGATACAGATACGCCGCTTCTTCGTATGTGGGCATGGGCAATCGTCGATGTTTGCGCGGTTGCATACGTCTCGCATGATTCCACAACGCACTCATGTCATTGCGGATGACGTGCGGTGATGGCAATCGTCCAAAAATAGTGTGATGAACGACACATCCTTGCAAAAAGGTACCATGCGGCGATGCATGAATTTGATCAATGTGAAATAGTTTTTGCCACAACGCAACGTTCTCTTCGTAGACCATTAGAAATGCCAATCCGACGGGCGCCAATCGGGGTTGTTGTGTGTCTGGCAAGTAGGAAGCGACCAATGCAGCGTATTCCTGGTATCCTTCGTACGTCAAGGACGTAAATGTGGAGACATTGGTCAATCCCGACATGTCCCGATAGGGTGTATCGTATCCGTACGTGACAATAAAGACGGGAATGGCCCCAGTTTCGAGGAACCAATCAATGTAGCTGTCTTGTAGGATTTGCAGTGATGTGTTGCGTGTTTCTCGTCGAGCCGGTGCCCTGGTTCGATCATTCATGACGATAAAGTCAAATTGGGGTGGTCCATCCGTCTCAAATTGTTCTTGTCGGAAATAGTAATAACTGGGATCATTCCAACACGGATTTTTTCCATCGTTATAAGTATAAAAGTCATCATTGAGTTGTTGTTCTTGTTGATTGGCGGCATTGTCATCATCCCCATTTTTCTTGTCATAGTAATCCGTTTCTTGCATGCGAAGATCCAGTTCATAGTCGTACCCAAATAGCAGTTGTTCTACTGTACAAGCTCCCATGTCGTATCGCACTTGATGGGACGAATCATCATCATCTTGCTGTTTGGAATGCCCGTCGTCATTGTACGTATCAATGCGTGCCACTCCGGTATGCCAAATTTGGTAGGTTCCGGATCCCCACGTCAAAATGGTATCGAGCGACGCGTCTCCATGCAAACAGCAATCTTGTGTAATGTGATTGTCCGAGAGTGCTTCCATGAATCGAGGAAAGTCATTGTAGTACATCATGCTGTTGCCAATAAAGGCAATGTGATACTGCGGTTGTGGGCCGGGCAATGTGACCAAGGCAATGATACTCATGGCCACGACAATGGCGCCGGCGGCCGTGGCTTTTTTCCAACTGGCAGCTCCTACCAAGTATTGGTTGCACAGCAGAGCACGCAGCCGTTGTTGGGTTGGATCATGACTCATGTGATAGCTGGCGGTGCTACTGGGGACCGTCATGGTCTTGACTTGACTTGACTTACTTGACGTACGGTATGGACAAAGCAAGCAAACTATTCTTTCTCACCACACGAACTCCCACAAAATGTCATCTCATGGAGACACAACGCATTACCCACACACTCGATGGCTTTATTGGCGGCTCTTTGAGCTTGCTGCTATCTTCTACTGCCGCTACCTAGCTAGTGGCTAGCCACCGGTACCCATTGCAAAGATCCGAGGAGAAAGTGCGCCCAGAAAAATCTCAGCAGAGGTGGAAATTTTGGGCGCCACGCAACCGACGCTCTCTAATCACACAACAAGTAATGTGACGAGCACGGCGATGCTTTTTATTAGAAGCTGTCTCACATTGTGAATCTGGATTGTGGTTCTACAATGTCATGTAGGACATCAATATTCAAGTTCTCGGACATCAACAGCGTCGTCATCAACAGCGTCAACAAGTAGTGGGATGTGTCCGCTCCGTCCATTGCGACCTCTTGGCTTGTTTGGGTGGGTGACGGCAAGAATTGTTGTCTTCCATCCCAATGGCATCATTTGCCTCGCTCGGCTCTCGACTTGCTTGCAGGTTTATGAAGTGACCGTTGGATTGTTTTGTTTTTAAATCTTTCAGTCATTGCGATGACGTGCTTCCACGTCTGAATGTCATCTCTTCTGCGAATCTTAGATCAGAAAATCAAAGGTTTCACCTTGCATCATCATGGATCACTGGACACAGGCAATTGCCAACGACAACAATGAAGTCTGGAAGGACTGTTGTGTCTACTACTAGTAGTAGATCATCTCCACTCTTGTCGTCACTACCATTACTCTTTCTTGTTCGATCTTGTAGCAGCATGACAACAACACCGCTAGTCCCCAAGCAGCTGCGAGGCGTCTTTTGCGGTTCCGGAAGCGACGGCATGTCGGATCCTCGCTTGGCCGATGCCATTCTCGGCATGATAATACCAACACAGCAACCCAAACAAGAACAAACCAATGTGCTCTATCTGGGAACCGCCACGTACGATCTGCCACAATTTGCCGAACGACAAACGGCGCGGTTTCGAGAACGACACTGTCACGTCTCTCATCTCCCATTGGTGAACGACGTTCCCTCTGTCACCAAACTGGAGAATGATATTCGGCAAGCCCATGTCATTGTGGTAGGAGGCGGCAATACGCTGTTTGCTATAGATCGATGGAAGCGATTGGGGATTGTTCCATATTTACTGAAACAAGCCATGGAACGAGGCGCCATTTTGACGGGAGGATCGGCGGGTGCCATTTGTTGGTTTGATGGAGGACATTCCGATTCCATGGATCCCGACACATACAAGACTGCCCTGCAAGCAAAATTTAGCACCACAGCAGCAACAACAGTGGCAGATGAAAGTTCCACTGCTACTGACAACATCAAAGACTGGAAGTACATTCGAGTCCCTGGATTGGGATTCCTACCGGGATTACTCTGTCCTCATCACGATCGCCGACAGAGCAATGGCATTTTGCGGGCACACGATTTTGATCGCATGTTGCTCCAACATCCCGGAGAAATTGGAATTGGAATCGATCATTGGGCAGCATTGGTTGTCGATGGAGAGGATTCGTATCGGGTACTATCACTACAAGACAAACCAGGATCCGTTCTGCATGACAATACTTTTTCCGACAACGCCAAGGGACTTCCAGGGATTTGGATCAAACGGGTCGTTGATGGAACCGTCCAATCGCGAGTGTGTCCACCAAAGGGAAAATTGTCGGATATTCTACAACCCGCATCGGAAATTGTACAGGATACAGAGGATATGGAACAGTGTCGAAGGGACAACCCAGATGATGGACCTGGGTTGCAACCGCAAGAAGACTAGCTAGCTACAAAGCTAGCTAGTATCCTCTAGACTCGGTTGAAACGACGCAACTGACTGGCCGGCCTATCCAACACAAGCGAACACTGGAGCAATCAACCTCCCGACAAATCCTGTTCCCTTGGCTGAGTACGAAGAGTTTGTTTGTTGAAGGATGCATTGTCACCGATGGAACCGGGATCAGGTAGAGGCAATCCATCTCTAGATCGAAGATCCGTGTAGCTACCGGTAGCTACCCAAAAAAGACAAAGCAAGTGGGATTTTGGATTGAGGATTTAACTATTGCGACGGTGACGGCGGCTCTACCAGATGCCATGACACGACCATCCCCTGACTAGCACCATAATATCAACAAACATAGAGTTCCTCCAGCAATGAATTTGATAGACAGCTTATAGATGTATGTAACATGTACTTCGTCATGCAGCTAGCTGGTGCCACTATTAGTTACGATTCGTCCATGACCTCTTCTTCCATGACCTCGTCTTCATTGGTTGCTTCCTCTTCTGCTTGTTCCTCTTCCTCCTCCTCTTCTTCTTCCTGTGCTTCCCACCAACTGGTCAAACCCAATCCATCCTCGCAAATGGAAGCTATAACATGCATGGTGGCAGGCATGTTTTGGGATTCGGACAAATCCACCGAAAGACTGCGTTTACGAACTGGTTGTTGAGACTGTTCTGCCTTGATATTGGCACCACCACCACTGCCACTTCCATCGGTACTAGTGGATCGCATCATGTCACCAGGATTGGTGATAGGAGCTTGTGCTGTTGTAGTAGTGGTGGTGGCCTGCATTCCCTTGGCTGTATTGGTGATTTGTGTGAAATTGATGGTCTTGATTTTGAATCGAATTTCCGATCCTATTTCCATTTCATAGCGTTCATCGTCGTCCATCCAGACCCACAGACCCGTTCGAGTTTCATATTGACTCGGCCGTAACATCCAATAGGCTGGAATATGAATGTCCTCAAAGAATCCCAAACTCACTTGAATGCCTTCGGGAGTGCTCTTCTTGATGCGACCCGTACAGACTTCGTCGACAAAGGGTCGAAAAATAACCAATTTGACCAAACACTCGTGATGTGCCCCACCATCCCCATTGACACAAATGCCATCCCCAATCTTCAAGCAGTCCCCGTACCGACAAATCACCAAACCAACATCCATCAACACTCGATTGGGATACCGACGATCCATTTCCGAATGAATGGCCGTCAAGGAGGGAATTGATAACATGTTCGGGGAGATACGAAGCGTATCCACTACCTTGGTGACTATAAACATGGTGGTGGTGCTACTGCTGTGTTTGGTCTGTGGTCTTGATGGATAATAATAATGAGATCCATGGAGAGAATGATGATGCTGTTGAGTGTTGAGATAGTGAGATACTAGTACGGTAAATGTGTTTTCGTGGTTGGGGCGAGTTTTGAGAATCTTCTCTCCATTGTCCAGCTAGAAACGCATTATAATTATATTGCTAAAAACTTAGCACGTTGACAGGAACGACCATACCACGATGACAGCACCGCTTCCCGTCTGCTCAGCGAAGTTAAGCATCGTCGGGCCAGGTTAGTACTACGGTGGGGGACCACGTTGGAATCCCTGGTGTTGTTCTTTTTAGGCTACCACATTTAATTGGATGAACTCACCACATCGAATTGGATGAACACTCATTTTTTCAACATCATGTTTTATCTCTGAAAAAGATATTGAAATGCATTGCTCTCATCCTGGGAATGCAGGTTCGACGACGAGGGCACTTTAGATTCGATCCGCAGAAGTTACAGGCTGACAGACCAGTCGGAGGCGCAGCACATCACAACTGTGCAAGCATCGTGCTTCCAAGCATACCGAGTTGTTCCCTTCTTCGTTCCAGCATGCAGATGGCCTTCCCTGCAAGAAACGTTGCTAAGACGACGATGACGCCACCATGATTTCTGGGTTCGCCTTCAAGTCCAATGCGCTTTATCCCATATCATTGGCTTGTGATGGCTGATCTTTGCTTGAGGAAAGAGGAAAGATCCGGTTTGATTATCGTCCTGGTGAGCTAGAGAGCCTTGGCTGATTCGAAAGACGCCCTTACCATTCCTTGATTGGAGACCAGTTGGATCGGTCTCGCGAAGTGGGGTTTCATTGCATCCGGAGCCAAACACCGTTTGCGCAGTCACCGAATTATCTGCAAGGATAATTCTTCCAGTGAGCTGCTGCTGGCTGGTCCTTCTGTCTTGCTGCGTTCTGAAACAGGCGCACCGGTACGGTACCAGGTAAGTGGTGACATTCTTGGTTTTGGCTCTTGTCAAATTGGAAGATCCAAAGGGCGTGGGTTGAACGCGACGAAAAGCCGTACCGGTACAGCTAGTATTAGTACGGTACCACCTGACTGCCCTAACGAACTTACAGTCGTACACATAACCCTAATCTTGGTCACAGGCAGCACGCTCCTTCATTTTTGATCCACCTTCGGACAAAAGAGACAAGAGGCAAACTGAGTTGCGTAGAAGACCAAAAGAATTCATCCAACAGATTGAATCATTCAGCAACCATGGCGACGGCACCAACCCCCACTTCGAATGCCATTGTGGGCTCCGAGTCGGCGGTTCCAACGCTGCGAGTGATGCGACTGCAGAGTCCCGATCTGTATCAGGTGAGCTAGCTAGCTAGAGTGTATCGTATCGATGGGTGGTTGGTGGGTGATTGTCATTCATTCATTCATTCTCATGTCTTTCTTTCTGTGATTGTACTATTGGACGGACGTAATTGTACTTAATGGTAGCCTTATGCAGGATCGTTTGAGCATCGGTTCAGTCTCGGCACGGCCATGTGTTTGCCAGATTCATTGGGAGGTAAGAATGCCTACATCTGCCTAGCTAGCTATTATAGCTACGTCATGTAGATGTAGATGCTAAGCCAGGCCGAAACTGTGTTGGCTTGGCCCATCACTGCAGTACATCCACTAGCTAGGAACACCCTGTTTGCTCACCAGTTCTATGGCTTTTCTTCTCCTTCTGTCACTTTTGGCAGTGGTCTATGTTGGTAAGTGGTGAGCAACGCTATCCAGCTTGCTAGCTACTGGTATATGCTGTTTGGAGGGTTACCCCACCATCCTTTCTTGGCTATCACCCAACTTAGCCATCGGTCTCTCATGGAAAACTTACTGATTAGTCTCTATCGGTTTTCTTTGCCATTCTATTCTTCTTATGGTGCAATAATATATTCAGGTGAAACATTCACGGCCTACCTGGGAGCTCTCAATGTCTCCAAAGATCTTCCTGTACGGAAACTTACCGTGTCTGCTCAGCTACAGACACCCAGTCAACGATACAGAATCCCATCTCGTCTAGATGCGTGAGTTACATTGACTTGAGTTGCGGTCGTGCAACACAATAGGCACAGAGACCATGGAAAAAGTTGCTTTCCAATACTCATTATGCCGTCTCTCCTTTACGTCTCTGTTCATTTTGTCAAATGACATGTATGACAATCTACAAAACAGTGGCAATGCCGGAGGCGGCGTCGACGTTCCTCCCGAACAGGGTATCGACGCCATTGTTTCGTATAAATTGGAAGAAGCAGGCAGTCACATTTTACGCGTCGAAGTCGGATACGCCACCATGGATGGTAATGTCAAGACGTTTCGGAAATTTTATCGCTTTCAAGTCACCGATCCACTCGCGATTTCCGCCAGTACACTGCGAGCGACCGAACACGGCGTCCTCGTCAGTGTGGCGGTACAATACACGGCACCCACCGACAAGGCCAGTAGCAACAATTCCGTATTGTCGGCCACCAGTGGATTGGTCATTCGGGTCGCCGAGTTTGTTCCTGCCGATGGATTGCAAGTGGAACGGATTGGGACTGAAACGAGTAGTTGTTCTTCAATGACGACAAGTCCTCCAGCCAATGGCGAGCAGCGTCTCAGTGCCGTCCAATTGTTGGATCAATCGGGACGATTGGAACCGGGCAATTCCTTTCAATACCTGTTCCAAGTCAAGACGGAATCCCGGAATGCATCGATTCGTGGCATTGCCGCCGGTGATGAATTGGGAAAGGCCGTCTTTACGTGGAGCAAAACCATGGGTGAAACGGGACGCATTGCCTCACCCACCATTCGATGTCCCGAATCATTGGATATGGGCAAACTACGGGTTTTGGTAGGAGCCGCTGCCGGAACTGATGCCAATAAGGATACTGCTGCCAATGCTACACAACAACCCACAGACGAAGGATCCTTTCTCAACGATCGCGATTTTGTCGTAAAGGGCAGTGGATTGTCCGTCGATGTCGCTGCTGCCGCTGCCAAACGGGCAGCGGCCAATGGTGTGTTGCCCTTTCAAGCCATTGATCAATTGTTGCCCGTCACGGTGGAACCCATCGAACCACTACCCACACGGATGCAACTGGCCGTACCACACGAAATTCAGTTGCTTGTCATGAATCATACATCCAATCCACTGTCTTTGCAACTTCAGTTCCGACTGGACAAACAGCAAGACGAAGGACTGCTCGTGTGCGGACGAAGTTTTAAAACGTTGGGAGAATTGGGACCACAAGGTGGATGCACCGTGGTGACTATGCGCATCACGGCCGTCTCGACGGGATTGCTCCGATTGCAGGGATGCTACATTGTGGATCTTACCACAGATCGAGAAATTCCACAACCGCCCTTGATGGATGTTTACGTGGATCAAAACAGTGGACAAGATCACGTGGATATTCACAATAGCCAATCGGGCAGTATTGAAATTGTAGCGGCGTCGTAGTGGTGCAAGTATGTGAATGGAAGTTCCATACTTGGGCTGGGACGAATATAGGTTCTATGCTTCTGTTGCACTATTATTAGATAGTTGGCTGGTTTTGCGCGCATGGTGCCTGGTAGACTCACAGTTCTATGATGCAACCTTGGGTTTCACTCCTCTTGAAGAAATCTCAAGGTCCCACAGGCTTCCGTAGATAATCCAAGCAATACCTTTAGAATTTAACCCCTTCTCTGCAAAAATGTTGCTTTGGTGACAATCTTGGTTTGGGTGTTTTTGCAGGCAAAAATGAAGGCAATCTTGTCAAATTGGAAGATCCCAAGACGATGGGATGCACGCCACGATGAAGCCGCACGTCTGACTGGAAACTGGTTGTGTTGGGGACGAAATCGATCGTTCAAAAAAGTTGGTTCTTGGACGCTTCAGCCAGAGCTCACAATCCTCAAGGCAAAATCCTATAAACCAACTGCTTAGGGAAGAATCCATTTGCCCTCTTACGGCCATCACATCACCCAAAACCGTAACCATGACCCAGACCAAACTCATCAAGAAAACCACTTTGGTCTCGGCAGCTGCAACCCGTTTGCCGGTGCACACGTTGACCTTTGCAATCCCCAGGTTTGATCCCAGCGTCCATCGCGGTAAGTCCCACTCGGAAGTTGCCATTGACAAGGGAGATGTAGTCAAAATGGTCATCCCTGGATACAAACCCAAATCCTATTCCATGAGTGCTTTGCGAGAACAGGAATTTGACGTAACCTTCAAGGTCTACCCCAATGGCCGCGCAAGTGGCTTTCTTGATAGCATGAAGGTAGGAGACGAACTTGAATCCTTTGGAAAGTCCTCAGGGCGCCATCATAATCCAGGCTCATTTGTTGGTATTGTATCCTACGGAGTCGGAATCACAGAAGGATTACCAGTCACCAAAGCAGAGCTAGAGAAGGGTGACGCCGAAAAGGTAGTGTTGCTTTGGGCCTCTCGTACTATGGGAGATACGTTTTGGCACGAGGAGATCAAGGCTTTACAGAACGAGTATCCAGGAAGGTTTGAAATGGTCCATATACTCTCGCGTGAGGAACACCAAGGCTGCTTTCATGGTCACATCACTCCCAAACTGTTGGACCAGGCATTTCAGCCAGCAGATCGTGGTCAAGCTAGGTTCCTCTCTGTTGGGACCAAAGACATGATGCGAATTACAAATCGCATGCTAGAAGAGATTGGCTACCCCATGCCTGAGCATGCTCTCCTCCCCAAGTCTCGCAGCAGCCATCACCAACGTCACGGCAAGCACCACAGTCGCACTTCCTGCAAGGACCGCAAACATCACAAGGGCCGAGAGTGTGACAAGAAACACCGACGCTAGCTCGATAGAATGAGCTGCCGGAGTACCATGAAATCCCACTAACGAACAAAGGCAACTCGTAAGTGACACATCAAACAATTGATGCTCAGACGTGACTTCTTGAGGTCGCACCATAGTATCTAGCTTTAGGCTCTAATGTTCTAATCATCGAATAGTGCTTCAGAGAGTCTACTTGATGCGGTCATATGAAACCAGGAACCACATAGTGCTGTGGACCAGGGTGGATGAAGTCATTCAAGAAGTTCCTTCCAGCACGAGGTATCAGGTCCTCAACATTCCTCTCATATATCTCAGCATAGCTGCCAACAACCAAGATGGAATCTCGAAACATGCGATTTTGAGCAGGGCCAAACACAAAGACCTCGGGCATGTCATTGGAATTCAAAGATCCAATTCCACTATCCTCCGCATAGAATGTTGCCATGACCAACCAATACACAAACCAACTCCAGTCTGGGTCATCTTGTCTTGTGGCCAGACAAAAGTTGTCATGGTCAGTGTTGTAGCCATAGAAATAGGGAATAGAAAAGGAGTAGCCTTGATTTGTAGTGGGCTCTTTCACATCAGTTTGGAGGGACCAGGTGGCCCCAGCAAGCACATCAATTTCCCCAGAAGCCAACAGGGCATAACCATAAGAATCATCATCCAATTCCACAAACTCCACCGCCTCTGTATTTCCTTGGAAGAGGCTTGCAGCCAAGGCCTTACAATAGTCAACATCCATGCCAACATGTCCTCCAGTCTCAACTCTGGTGGCAAAGCCAGGCCTGCCACTGTGAATGCCACAATGGAGCTTGCCCCTCTCAAGAACCTCTTCGAACACAGGGCCAAGGGGCAAGGAGCCCCTTTCATTGGATATGTGCCCAAAAGGATGGGGGTACAACAAACCAGTAGCGCCATTGTTGATGGAATCAAGAGGACTTCTTGGGATAGTCGTGCCAAAATGCTTTTGATAAACTTCTCCAAAGTTGCCACCAACAGCAATGGCATTTCTGAACATGTCCTTGTATTCCTCTCCAAAGACACTTGTTTGAGGGGAAAGGTGGGCAGTGGCCTGCGTGATGTTCTGCTGTTCTGCAGCCATGAGACACATGAGAATTGCATTGACAAAGTCAGTAAACTCAGTGTCACCTTTTCTGGTGACAGCAACAAATGGTTCTCTGGAGTAGTATTTTTCACCAATGACATAATCTCCTGTAAAGTGAGTGCCATTGACAACATGTGATCTCACATAGTCTTCACCGAGGAACAAGTTGTGATGAGCCATCACATTGCAGTCTCCTCGAATCAATCCTTCTAATAATGAATTTTCGCTGGGTGTGACAAGAACAATACTTCTCATTGGCAGGTATTTTCGAATGATACCAAAATGAGTTGTACCCTCTGCAAGACACATTTGCAGCCCACTGCATTCACCAAGGTGCCTGAACCCATCTTCTGCACACCTCACAAAGAAAGGGTTTCCTGCCACCTGCAGCCCTCTGTATATGAACGGTATAGAGAAAGAGAATGGCTAAAAGGACAAGTCATTGGATACAGGTGGTCATACGGCGACTTGGTTGCAACATTTCGATTTCACTTACCCATAACACATCTCTTTCCATTGTATGTGCAACATGGGTCAGCACAATATCTACAGTGCCATTGGCAAGGCTCCGCAGAAGGTGACCAAAAGGCATCTTTTTGAATTCCACAGCACCAGCTCCACCCAAGATACCACTAGCAATGGCCTTCGTCTAATGTAAGCGACAAGATGTTAGGTTTCTCCGCCAAGCAATGATGAATGCAACCATGAATGAACGATGGTCGAGTTAAACTTACAAGATATGGGAATTTCACAAGGTCACTGGGGTAGGCCGACCTGAGAATGCCTGATGTCTTGACTCGCTGCAAGGTGGAAACATTGCTTCCGGGATTGGCACGAGTGTGGTCTGCATGCTTCTCTGATGCAGTGTCGTTGTGTGGAGCTGGATCTCGTAGATTTCCATCATCACCAAAACCTCCTCCCAAGCCAACGACGAGAACGACGATGACGGCGACAAGAACCATAATGGCAATGAAAGAGACTAGTCGAAAACATCTCGATTCGGCCTGACTTTCTTCTTCTTTGACCGCTTCACCATCAATAACCAAATGCGGCCTGTGTGGCTGTCGCCGGGCTGTGGTGGGAACGGTAACGGAGCTTCTGCGAGCTGATGTGTCGACCACTTCAGCGTCAACAGCGTGTATGGTTGCTTCAATTGAAGTGCTGGCAACGTTGTCCATTCCACTGCCGTCGTCGCTTCTTTCAGATGGTGTATCACTACCGAGAGCTGGGCTCTGGATCTCTGGAGTTTGTCCAATCCCTTCAACAGCGTAGGCTCCGGGAATGACGAGTCGGTAGGGTTGAACTGCATCCACCCTTTCCAGTCGAGGCGCCGCAAGAGCATCAAGAACCTTCTCTACCGACGAAGGTGGCTCCTGTGTAGCTTTGCCCACACAGACGTCATTATCTTGCGTGTCCACTTCCCGCTCAACTCTGTGGGTTGTACTGTGATTCGCCATCACTTCGGAGTAGTCATCATCATTATCCTCGCCCAGAATGTGGCGGAGAATCCTCTTCTGCTGTTCATCTGGGCCCTTGATCTCTTGCCGGTTGCCTTGCTTGTCTTCCATCGTGGTGTGATCGTTCTGCTTAACAATTAGTTGAGATGTGCGTGGGCTGCTGCTACTGTAAGCGGCAGGAGGATTTTCAATGGGCAAACGGAGGCGGCTTGAGGGTTCGGAGAGCTGCTCAGGTTGCGGAGACGAAGACAGATAGACTAGCTAGATGAGCCAAAAAAGGAGCAGAGACAGCCAGGTACCAGGTAAAGTATTAGAACCCAGAATGAAACCAAAGAAAGGCATTTCTGTATCGGTCATTGCTACATTGCTACCTTTCATTTCATCCGTACTCGAGTACCGTTTAAAGATTACTATTAGTATACTTGTACCTCATCGATAAGTTAACTGTATTCTGAGCCCTCCAATTGAGGTATCTAACTCTATTCTGAGTCCAGTCCAGTAGTCTATGAGTCATTATCTTACAAGCAGCCCACTCAAAATATCTCTCATACCTTATAGCCACTAGCAGCATTTGTCACATACCCAAGTGCTACCGGTAGCCATGCCCTCATACAGTGAGGAGCCACCACCAAAGACCCGTACAAAGCCAAAACTGATGAAACAAAAGATGTTGTGGTAGAGGAGGCACCCCAAAATGGAGATAAATTTACTTTAAAAATCAGTCACTCTTTGCTGAAATCGTATGAAAATGGGGTATGGAGGAATTGCATTGTAGATGGTGATGTGGAAAATAGTGGATACTAGCTGCCCTCACTCCCCACATAGTAATAGTATTAGCTTAGGATTTGAAACATTCTAAAGTACTACATGTAGTAGCATATCTTACTGGTTTGGGAAATCTGAGTGTCTAGATCTACTAGCAAGTACAAGTCTAGATTATCCAATTAATTCTAAACGTTGAGTACTGGGTAAAGTATTTTTAACCCACTTTTAATTAAACTTATCTTACGAGGAGTGAACACGCACGTAAATAGAGTAAACCACAAAGTGCTTACGTGGAAGTTGCGTAGGCGAGTTTACTTAAAATTTCAGGCCAGTGCACTCGTGCACCCATACTGCATTAACTTCCGCGGAGTTCCTTGGTTCTACTTCCGTGGATTTTGGCATAGTACTGTATGTACGAGTAAACGGTACGGTAGCTTGAAACCAGGATTTTTAAAAGGTGGCGTCATGGGCACTTACTTATTTCCAACCCAGCAGACCTGCTAGTACATGGACTTTCCGCTGAAGATGTGCCAATGAGATGGATTGATCATTCACTCTTTTTTCGTGGAGCCTTTACAAACAAAAACATGTACCTGCAGTTAGTCTACTGGGAAGCTAGCTAGCTAGTAGCTTTGTGGTGTGCAGTTCAGTGCAGTTCCACTACATGAATGGCGGATCGGACAAGACAAGTGCAAGAAGCCACGAAAGTGCGGTTTGACAATACATTTTGGACTAGCTAGATACTCAAAACGTCAAAACGTCTAGCCTTTTTGTGTTTGGCGCACAAGATGCAATCACACGTGAGGAGCTCAGAAGAACTAGTGTGCTCTGGCTGATCTTTGGACACGAAGGAGATTCCATCATTTTGATCGTCGACGAGAGACCGTTCAAAGCTGTGAGGGAGCCCTCTCCAGGAATGGCTGCGTCAAAGGCATTCTTTCATGGTGCGTGAGTCTCAGAACATTATTCGGATGCACCTCACGTGCTGGGAGAGCAGCAGAGAGAAGGAATATACGGTACATGTATCATGTAATGCAAGGGACAAGATCATTCACACCAAACTACCTGGCCGTTTCAATAGCCTTCTCTCCCCTACCGGTACCGAACGAACCGGTGATGGTGAAGGAAACTGGCCGAAGGTCTCATGGCTGCCGGTCACTGGTACACTGGTACAGCTCGTACTATTAAAATACTAGCTCGTACAACCATAGCCAGTTTGGTGTCGAGCCTGGCATTCGTGATCGTGGTCGTGACGCTTTGGGATTGGTCAATTCAAGAATGGTGTCAAATCGAACTAATCGAACACTCAATTGATTCATTCGAATCCAAGGGCACGATGACGCCCACTCCTCAGATTAGGTGCAGCATCAGATACAATTTCACCAGCCTTTGAACCAAGACTTCTACTAATCACAAATGCAGCTTTGTCTGCACTTCTGAGGAGTGTCAAGTCGAGCCAGCCAGATTGCTTATATGCTCAACCTCAGTTACTTATGCGATCTTTGAAATATATCGCTGCGCATGCTTGCTCTGTACGACATTTGCCTACTAAGCTTTTACACCACATGGTAATTAGCTTGGATCATTGTATTTTCTCCAACCTGAATATTGCGAATGTTGTGGGATCCAGGAAGAAAAAGCTCTGACACCCAATCCTACGCGAATTTCGTGTAGTGCCAGTACATTTGGTTAGCGAGGCCGATCTCTTTCTCACTTTTTCGAGAATCGAACAGATTTCTACACAAATCCCAGTACAAAAACCCGTAGACACGGAGTGCCAAAATAAATAAAATTGACTCGACTGATCCCCCGATCTTGCTTTGATTCAACGCGCGAAGCCAACGCAACGCAACCATGGGGGCCGGAACAACACTTCTTCAACCCAATAATAACAACCCTACATCCGCACGCCCTCCCAAACGACCTCGAGAAATCGCTCTGAAGGATCCATCATGTGAGTCTCCAATTGCAGAAGAAGAAACTTATACACACCAAAATGAACCCAATGTACGTCGCAAGCTGGACGTGTCCTTTTCCCAAGTGGAGCAGCAGCAGCAGCAGCTGCCTGAAGAATCTGATGAAGATGAAGACTTGACGATTTTGCGTCCTGGAAGTCCCGATTTCCTGGCCGAACTAGAAGGAGATCGAAAGTTTGACTTTCTCGGTGGAGTTCACCTGTCGGATATCGAACAAGAAGTGGACTCGGATGACGATGAGGAGGAAGCAGAGGGAGAAGACGACGATGAAGACGACGACAGTGAACCTCCTGAAAAGAAACAAAAAACTGACGATGAGGATGATGGTGACGAAGAAGAGGACGAGGAAGAAGAAGACGAAGAAGGTGGTGGTGAGGAAGGAGAAGGTACGTGTCATAATAGGAGGGTTCTGTTTGTTTTGTACCTGTCCACTCGTGTGTTTCCTTGATTGATCTCACTTTCAAGTTCCCATTTTTGTTCTGTTTCCCAGGAGGGGACGAAGAAACTGATGAGGAAGAAACAGGTGATGATGACGAGGAGGAAGGAGGTGAAGATGGCGATGAAGAGGAGGAAGGTGAAGGTACGTTGTTGATTTCTAAAAGAACATAGTGCTCAATTTTTGGCCGCTTTGAGTTTTGCTCACTTTCTGTTTTCTTTGTTTGTAGAAGAGGGTGACGAGGCAGGCGCTGCCACGAACGAAGAAGACGACGATGATGATGACGACGACGATGAAGAGGAGGAAGGAAATGAAGACGAGGAGGAGGGTGATGATGATGACGAGGAAGAAGAGGAGGAGGAAGACGACGAATAAGTCTGAACTACAAGGGACTTGAGAAAGTTAAAAAAGTAAAATTGAATGCGGGTGGGAGGGGTCATCAAGCTGGGGCAAAAGGGAACAGAAGACGGGAAATATGGTTGCTCAAAGCGTCATGTATGTGATAGAGCATTCCACGAGGACCAACCTTCCTGCTTTACACAGGAGGCCAGGACCTGGGAGATTTCCAAACGCCTTCCATCAAGTTTCTTCCACTTGGGGATGCCACCTAGCAAGCATAGTTTGTGCAGGAAGACTTGGGATTGGGAACTCCTGGAATCAGATCTGCAATCACGGCATTGAATGTCGGATCGATCGCAAGCGCACTGGGAGCTGTTATCGCAAGCAACTAATGAGTAGGGTGTAATCAGATTGATACATGCAGTAGTCTTGGTGCAGGTTGCTTTCAATAGCAAACTTTGTAGTTATCTAGCTAGACGACTGTTGTAAAACTTTAGTTGCATGTATGGTTTCAGTGTATCTACATGCCACTCTAGAGGTGGAGACTTTTGGCGGTTTCTGTTGCCAGAGGGTCCATTGACTTGTAGACAGCATCACAGGCAGTACACAGCTGGAGTCAGACTACTAGTCCCAACCACATACAAGAGAACCAAGAGCTAAGGTAATAATGTTCTCTTGGTCTTCAAATCAACCTGCTGTTTATAGGAGGTCTCCCATATCAGTTGGCCAGCCATTGGGCCATTCATTACTCGGCTCTCTTCCCCAGCCTGAAGTTCAAGAAGTCTTCTTGCTAGGTCCTGTTCAGCTCAAGCAAGCCAAGCTTTGTGGAAGCAAGTTCTATATGGTCCCCATGATCCAACCACTTGCTACACAACCACAGCAGCATCTGGAAGAAGCCCCCTTTGGCAGGGCAATCCCATAATGATTTGCTGCTATTTAGTATGGGTTTGGTTCTGATTTGCTTGCTTGGCTGGTTTCATGAGCTGTTGCTTAGCTTATTAAGCGAGTATGATTGGCTGGTGTTGTTGGGCCTGCTGCCTGCCTTGAGTGGGGCATGGGGTTGTTCCAAGAATGGGGCTGGCTGGCCAGATATGGTGGGAAGTGGTACATGTAGCTAACCTGCAGTTGTGTCGTGCTAAAAGAGGGACCAACTGGATTGCAGTGCTGGGCTAGTTTTCAATCTTACAAACACACAAATACATGTACTTTTCCAGTCCCAGGGTGCTGCCCTGTTTTTCTTTTCGAGGTGAGCTCAGGGAACCCTTCTTGGGAAGAAGCCGGCAGTCTCACTGGAACAGTTGAGCGATCGACGCCATGCTTCCGCATGCAGATGATTCGATTCGATTCGATTCAATCAGAATCTTTGCGTCCAAAAACTACAGGTGTCACCTTCAACCAAATGATGCTGTCGGCGCGCCCTTGCACCTCACATCTTGCTTGGCATTCCGATTGCGAGTCGAGTCTACTAGCTAGTTAGTCTAATCTAGAGGAGCCCATTCCCACCCAAGCCACAGACCCATGGATTTTTACTGAAGTCGAACAACTAACTTCAGCATACCGGTACTTGCTAGCTGGCAAACATCATAGAGGCCAGTGATTGATTCGATTGGTTCCGTGTGCGCGAACAACGTGGTCCCAAAATCGTTTAGTAGCTATCTAGCTAGCTGCTGGGATTACTACCAACTCTTGCCGAGAAGCAACACAAGTTTGCCGAGCGCAGTCATGCGGCTGACAGACTCATGAGATTCAGACCGTACCGTATATTTAGACTACACCGCAATCACAATCTAAAAAGTATTCATTTGTATTTTAGTATGTTTCTTTACTACAGTTGCTGTTGAAGCGGTCGCACAAAGACGGAAAGAATTGCATCCACTCCATGAGATGATCGATTCCTCTTGATCGACTGTAAGGACTGCAACGAAAGATCATCATACTGTTGACAAACGCCATCGTCTCTGTAGTTGCTCAAAGCTTCCAAGACGGCGCTCATTCCTCCATCTATCTGCCGCTCGATGGTCTCCTTGTTCTTGGGGTTCCGGTATGCCAAACTCGAGAGAGCCGCACTAGCATACTCCATGATTCCTGTATCGCCTCGGTGTAACGACAACGCCTTCATAAGGTCCTTGACGCCACCCAGATTGGCAATGTAAGAATTGCAATCGCCGCTGGCACGGGCCAAGCACAGGAGCGCCAAGCACCCGTGCTTTTGAACTCCCGCATGGGTCGGATGACCGCGCATGGCATTGAGAATCACCTCGGTACCCTTGAACTGTACAATGGCTGCACTCCCATCGGGTGCCTTCAAGAGAGCACTCAACGCCATGCAACCGCATTCTTGGATACTGGACTTGTCTTGGTGTCGGTTCATGGCAGTCAAGATATCTTCGACACCTCCCGCGTCGACAATCATGGCTCGATTGGTTCCATTCTGACTGGCCAGTTTCTGAAGCGACGCACAGCCGTATCGTTGGACCCGATCCTTGTCTTGATGTAGTCGCATGGCGTTCAACAAAGAATCGATTCCGACCGAAGCCGCGGCACGCATTAGCTTTTGTTCCGCACCAAGATTCATCTTTTCCAGACTATCCATGACCTTTTGAGTGCGTTGTCGTTGGACTCCTGCGTTCTGCTGCACACTAGTGGGACTGCAGGGAGACGCCGGAGCGGGTTTTGTGTTCTCGTCTTGACAACAGTTAATAGTGCTGCAGTCCATCTTCGGCGACGGAAAGGGTATATGGCTGGGGAAGTTGGTGGTAGTGTGAGAAAGCGATCTTCGTCGCTTGGGTGTTGTGAATGGATCGTTAGCTTGTAGACCAATGTCACTTCCAAAGCTATCGCAACTATCCATTCGTGCGGCTAGATTGGAGGTAATCTCAACCTCAACGTTTCCGTTCCCGTCCTCTGCGAAGTGGTGTAGCTCTTCGTGGTGTAGATCTTCGTGATGTGGGGTATCTAAGGTCTCTATTATACCCGATATGGATCGAGGCGATTGTTGGCAGCAGGAAGAGGAGATATTCAGGTTGAGCTCATCGTCCTGTTGATGCGCCAAACCGCAGCTCATTAGGAGGATCTCAGAGGCGTCTTCATCAGCCTGTGGGAGGCAACTTTGGTGATGCATGTTTGTGACGAACGGTGGGTTCTTGTTTCTTGGGTATCTTCAGAGAGCTTTCTTACTTTACAACCAATCTAGTCAGATCAGGTAAGCTCACTATCTTGCCAGTTAATCAGTTAGTTAATCCTGCAAGAGGAAAGTTTGCTTTTGCGTTGAGACGGGATGCGTTTTATAGATTGTGTGTCAACAACTTGACAATCTCCGAATTTCCAAACTATCACAGTGTCATCAACAAAGGAACACCCAGTTTGAGGCGAAGGTTTCAGCTTCACGCGGTGATGGGAAATAATTGAGGTGGAAGCTGGTGGACTAAAATGTGGATGTGGGATGCCCATCATGCTGGAGGTCTTCTGGGTCTGATCGTGCCTATCAATATCCAAGAACCCCCCGGCGGCATCGGAACATGCAGCTTCAGGGGTTTGAGGATTATCTCACTTGTTCGCATTTAGAAGTGTTCCGAAGCTTCAAGAAAATGGAAGCACTAACTGTGGTTGAGGGCCAGACGAAGGAGGCTTCCGAACGATAAATTTGCTCCATCTCCCTGTTAGCGATCAGAACCAGTTCAGACGTTAGCAAGGCTCCAACCAGTTCTCTCCCGTTATCGATACCGCAACTATTTCTGTGAGTGTTACGCCCACTCTCGATGACCAAGCAAATAAGGAAATAGAGGTTTTTAGGTGGCACTCTGGGGCAGAGATGGACGGATCGCCCAAAATGCCTCATGATTAAGGCTGGGAAAGTCGACGAAGGCTCCTTGAAAAAATTGAGGTCATATTGCATAGGATACGGTCACTGAGAAAGCAAGATCTGTCTAGCTAGTGAGTACATTGTACTAGTAGCTAGCTTTAGTAACTCCGGGCCGGAACTGCGTGTTGTTTGCTGATGCTTTGGTAGGAACGGTCGGATAAATGCGTCACACCGGTCCGATAGATACAAAAGCAAAGTTCAAGTAAGTGTAGCCACGATCGTGGGTACCGCAGCGACCGCACCAGCAGTATCTTGCTGGAGTTGTGCTTCCCGGGAACCAGGCCATCAAGTGGTAGATCCATGTTCGTGTGGTTATTGGACCGTAGCGCATGTGGTTATTGGAGCGTTGAGTGATGGCGCAGCTCTTACCAGTAGCGACCATCCTAGTCTAAACGATTGGTTGCTGCCTTTTACTAGTAGAAGGTTGTTTGCTATTTGGAGTCTTGCAACCTTTGCCTTTGTTGGGGGATGCTAAAAGCTCGTCGTTGCAACTCAAGCAGTGCTTGTCGCTGGTGCGGCATGGCTGTTCCTCTATCCCGTCAAAGGCACCGGTTGGCTCATTTCCGATTTCTATTATGTACCCACCGCCTTTTTTGATGGTTGTTCAAAGCCAGTACCTGATCCCACAACGCACAACCAAGCCAAAAGTCTTTTAGATACTACAGTGTAGCTACTACAGATGATTGTGGTCCATACGCTCCGCTGTACTAGGTTGATGATTGTTCCAAGCAAGATCTCTATGATTGCGAGGCGAGGAGGAGGTTTGACCCTACTTCAGTTCTCATGATCATCTTGTACCTCGTTCCCGGTTGGTGATTGCTAGCGAGCCCCTGTATCCATTTCGAGGAGGAGGTCTCCTGTTCTCATGATCTTGCAACTCCTCGTTCCCGGTTGGTGATTGCAAGCGAGGCCTTGTAGTCATTGCCAGGACTCCTGTTCTCATATCCTACATGTAGCCAGCACCGAGCCCACTGCTTGATGGAATGAATCTTCAATCATTGCAAGCACCCCATCATAGCAAGGGAAGATATTTGTTCCAAGTCCGGTTCTCATCGTCAATTCCAAGTGAGCCTGGGTCCTGTTCATTGTTACGATGAGCAGGTCTGTCCTCACTCCCGTTCTCATCGTAGATCGAGTAGTTCGTAACAGAGCTGCTGGTCCAAAGCGAGGTTCCATCAGTCCTTTCGAGGAACCCAACCAACGACCGTTCTCATCGTTTTGGATTTCTATCAAAATACTGTAGCTCATACGACGCGGTCTAGATCTCGTGGGCCCGATCGAAGGGGGCTTATGAATGATGCGTGTGATGTAGATTGAGCTATGCAGTGGTACCTAAATGTGTGGCTATTGCGTTTATTCAACGGGATCGCCTGAAAGCTGGAACCCGATTGCGTTTTACGCTTTCCGCAGCATGCGGTGATGAAGGATTAATGCTTCGTGCATGCGGATGCTCCATGCGTGCATTTCCCTGCATTCTTCTCGCTCCAATATCATCCACTAGCTCTCTACTAGCTAGTTAGATGAAGCAAGTGGTGTACTCGTTCCCACTGCTTGCAGAGGGCACAAGGAGATCACCAAAAGTCTCCTCCAGTTCATCCCATGAAACCCGCGAGCTTTGTTCCACCATATCGACTCGGCGCAAAAAGATACCCAGTGCATTCTGAAAGTACGGTGAAAAAATAATCGCAAAAGAGACATAGAAACAGTATTAGCGCATCCATCCATGCCAACAACAACAAAACAAAAAGATAAACAAGCACCACGAGTTTTGTTGCTTACCAACACGGCCTGCTGACACATGACCAATTCCGTTCGTCGTTCCATGTCATCCGTGACTTTGGCCAGTTCCTTTTCCCATTCTTGATAATACGCGGGTACAACAGGAAGCAAAAAAGCATCAATGGCCTTGGATCCAAAGAGCGAAATGGCCACAATCCCACCATACTGTGTGGTCACGGTCTTATCGGGGCCCGTGCCATCACAGAGCGTCCTCAAGACACGAGCTTTGAGTGTGGCATATTCTTCTCCGAATCTGGAAAAAGAACGAATTGTAGGAATAAAAGCATTGTTAGATAGTAGTTGTGCTCGTGTTTCTCGCCAGCAAATGGGGGAGATTTGCATCGTCGTTCGTTATCACTTACAAATTACAGGCCCGGATCAACGTCTGAGCCGCTTCTCGTCGCAATGCCCAGTGATCATCTGTTGGCCGAGAGGAGAGCTTACTGGCTACGACGCATGTCATTAATGATGGCAAGAGTTGGTGCAACTATCGTATGCAGGACCGTCATGTATGTGTGATGTGTTGAACAGCAGCCATCAGATAAGCAAGTTTTCGTGTGGCTGTACAAAACAATCTAATCTTGCCGTCGTGATGTTTGAGACTTACATGAAGTTCCAAATGCAAATGAGGATTTTGCAGCATCGAGAGAGCCAATCGGACCAACGTGCGACAATGATCGGGATTTCCCACGTGGCTCGACAATTCTTGCGAGATGTACTTGGTAAAGAATGGGACCAATTCCTGTAGCCCGGCATCTCTGGCCACACTAGCTAGGGCCGAATCTTGCTGTTGTCGAGTCGTCGGAGTGGCTCCTCCACGTTGAATGGCCAGGGTAATTCTGGTAAAATAGAGTTGCAATTCTTCCGACAAGAGCAGAGGAAGCAGCTGGCTGACCTTGACTCCATTATTGTTATTACTGTTGGCCGCCGAATCCAATGCTGTGGCGACATCACCTTCTCCCGCCTCCACAATGGCACGTCGTTTGCGATGATGCTGATCTCGCAATGAAGGATTCTGTGGAATATCCGGCATGACGCCATCCACCGCCAACCAATGAGTCGTCAAGCCCACTTCCAACGGAGGTCGCAACTGCATTTCACTCTTGAGATATTCTTCCAAATCAACGGCAGACGTCTTGTGGTCATCATTGGGAATGACGGTTCCTGTCGCATACAATTTCTCACTACCTCTCCATTGCAATGCCAAGTTGATATCCTCCGCATGCAATCGACGGCGGACGACTCCACGAGGATCGTCTTTGGATGTCAGATGCAGACGGGCCCGTTTGCAGTGACGCTTGATCACATTGGCATCTCGAATCAGATTGGTCAAGTGCTCTTCCACTAATTTCACCAATGTGCTTCGCGAGTTGTTGGCATTGTTGTTGGCGCTGCTGCCGCCGCCACTGTTGCTCGCTGCTTGTGTCGACATGGTGATGGTGATACTGGTACCGACTGGTACAAAGAGTGGGTGTCTTGGGGTTTGTGTTGGTTGTTGTGTTGTTGTGTTGCTCGGCTGTGTGTTGGATAACTTTTACCCTAACTGGTTGAATTAGGTTAGGGTAAGGGGTTTCATTTCGGCTTTCCTTTTCTATGCCAGCAGAGTGGTTTGATGGAGAATCCCACTGGACACATTCGACTGAAGCAAGACCAGTAAGTGCCGAAGTGTGACCATCGGGAAAGCACCATTCGAAGATTTTTGGTTGGGACATTCTGCAGTTCAGTGACAGCACCATGGAGACCCCACAACAAAGAAGAGGATGAGGCGCTTCCTCTCGATTGCGGCTGTCGCGGCTGTGTTTGCGGCAGCCTTGCTATTTCTAGACTCTCCAAAGATCTTGAACAATGGGCTCCTTAGCAGTGTGACTCCCGTGGAGGAAGAGGTATGATCGTATCGTGAGGATTGATTCGATGAAATAGAACAATTGTATCATCATCGTCATTCAGCAACTAAAACTCTCGCACTCTTGTTGCTTCCTTTCTTCTGTTCAGAACCATGATGTTGTCTTTCCCCGTCGACGCTTGATGCCTGGTAAGTTCATCCCCCGAAACAAAAAGGTGCAGCAAGCGCGTGAAGAAAGACGCCAGAAGCGCAGGCACGAGAAGCAGAAAGAGGAAAAGGAAAAGAAGGAGCACCGCAAGGGCAACAAATCGAAGGATGATCCGGAGGAAGAGATGAAGCAAGAAGCCAAAGACAACGAGGAGGAGGAAAAAGAGCACGATAAGGAGAAGAAACAGGAGAGGAAGAAGAAGCAGCTCAGGAGGAAGAAGGCCGAGGCCAAGAAGAAGAAATAGAATTGACATTTGGCGGTGGTGGCAATTGACTCACTCATGGTAGTTTGTTAGGATTATGGTTGACCTTGGAAGGATGGATGGATGGATGGATTTGATTGGTTGGTTAGTTGGTTGATTGGAGCGGAGGTACTAGTTAAGATAAAACCATGATCTACAAAGATCTGTCTTTGCCTTTAGCTTGCCTGCTGCCGACCATGCACACACGACACTCTTCCAGCAAAATGTGCATTGCTTGGCTTTTGAGGAAAACAGCCTCTTTGGTCGATGCGCACCTTTAGAATGGCATCAATAGCTTCCTACATGTAGCACTTTCTAAGGACGATGCGTCCCATCGTTGTGAAAAATGCCTGACCACGCTGTTCAAACCGCACAAAGCTGCCTTACATTCACTCTTTGATGGTTGCACCATGGATTTGTGAGTTGCGATCTTATCGGGGAACTATTTCATTCTTGGCTGTCATTGAAATTCAGCACTACTTGACTGCCGGAACGGTGTTTGGTGGCAATGTGGGATAAAAAACCTTGACTACGGTAGCCGATTGCCAAGTTGCCAAGTGGTTCTCTTCATCGATGGCTACCGGTACCGGTACGGAAGCAAGGCCAGTCTTTGATTTACCGGCGAACGTAGCCAAGATTCTCTTTCTATCTATACTCGGTGAAAAAGCTGTTGGATTGGAAATGTGGCTGATCTAGACTAACCATTCCTGTGCGGTAGCAATCAAAGAGTGTGGTGGAGTTTGCGGTACCGGTACATTGTACGACTGTACCACAGTACCTGCAGATTCAATTTCGGTCCAGGACTGAACCCTCTTCTTGTGATCTCGCCGGCTTCTGTTCTGTGGATACCGTTCGTATCCACCCCGCCGTTCTTGTGATCTCTTTGGCTTCTGGTTCTGTGTCCAAACCCCTCTAAAACGTTGGACTGGACTACGCTAATAGTCTAGCTAAGGTACGAGGTACAGTAATTCCATAGTAAATTCTAAAATTACAGAGTTCGCAAGAAAACATGTATTCTAAAGTAGCGGTAGCCGGTGCATATACAGCTTATCTTGGATGGAGAACACGTATAGCTCTCACTCTTACGTACTTACCTTGGTTATTAGCATTTCACTTCGTCTTGCCGGTGCAGAGCACCCGTTGTGCGCCATCGTTTCAGGTACGAACGCACTCTTGCGTCGAACGAAGCGAACTAAGTACAGTACTCGACGAACGAATCTGCGAAACTTTTTTTTATTGAGGTTTCAACTTGTGCAGAAAAGGATCTGCAACAAGAGTCATTCACGCCTCCATTGAAGATTAAAAACTGACATTTCAGCCTGGTCAACCACCAGTGTAGTGCTACCGGTACCAGTGTTTGATGTGCTACGAAGGTGCTAAAGAGGAAACCCACTCAACGGGTCCGCTCCTTCGAAAGACACGCATGCTAAGGCTGTTGTCCATCACCAGCCTCTGGAAAGAAATTTGTATTTGACAACCCTTTCTAATGTGTAGAATTCCATCAACTCTTGAAATGTTCTAACGGTATACAAAACCAATTAGTGCCCACTAGCTACCGGTACTGGGTTGCAAGTGTCTGATGCATATGCATAGGTGCTCTACTAGAGAGCTCTGAGTGTATCTCAACACTCAACTCAGGAAAGTCTGTGAAATCAAAATAAACTTCTCATATTCAAGGTCAGAAACAATCTGTACCGGATTTTAGACGTGTCTCAAAGCACCTCCGTATTAAGGCAGTCCTGTCACGACTGTCTATGTAATTGCTAGCAAAGGACAACTCACACCGCACGTCTTGTCTCGCCAGGATTTTTTAATCGCTCTGGCTCCAACGGTCGTAGACGTGGCTTGCACTTTGAGCTACTAGTACTTGTGCGCAACCAGCTTGAGCACTATTTGTTTCGCATTGCTGCCATGGTCGCTGGATACCGTACGACCACAGGACGACCACTGGAAGTGACCCATACACCCATGAAAATGAAAGAAGCAACCATGAACAAACCTTTGCCAAGCCTGGTCCCCTGCCCTACTTTGCTGTCCGTCAATGTGCTCTGGTTAGTCACTACCATGGGGGGTATCTTCGGTTGGTTGCATCAACAGGATACAAACGATATCAGCAACCTTTCCTGGGGTATAGTGATTCCGCTGTTGTTCTTCAACAACCTCAATATTTTCGTTTGCTTTTGTGAGATCGCTTTGGGGGCATATCATTCCTATATCCTGCGTGATTATCAACAAATGAAGGATCGCTATGTCACGAACAGAGACGAAGGATTGGCTTTCTTAGATTTGGCCAACATGCCAATTCCCTGGAGCCGTCTCTTCGATCCCAAGCTTTATTGTCGCATGTGGGCTAGCTATTGTTTCCTTGACGCGGGTTACCACACTTGTGAAAGCTTTGCATTTTGGATTGATGTGGGCAATGGCTACTCCACTGCCCCCTGCTGTCTCTTGATGAATGCAGCCATTGCCATTCCACAGCACGTTTCCCCCCTCTTGGTTGGATGTGTCTGCTTGGCCACCTACTGGCAAATGGTATACGGGACACTTGTATACTTTACAGCATATATTTGGAACAAAAGATACGAAAACAAACCCCAAGCTGTTTGCTGGGGCATTGTTGGCACTGCCAATATGATTTGGATCGTCTTCCCCGCCATTGGGATGTATGCGTGTGTGTCTATTTTGGATAAGAAGGACTTTTCTGTCTTGGGGTATTGATCAAGACGACCATGCATGCACGCGAAAGGGTCGTCTCTCCGCCTTTTTCCTTGATAGAATCTCACGAGGAGATTCTGTACGATACGAGTGAAATTTTGCGTTTGTGACCAACTGGATACTGTAACAATTGAGGAACGGGTGCAGGCTGGCTTTGATTTCTTTAGAAGTTTATTTTAAAAAGCTAACGAACGATCTTTGCTTATCGTTGTTCGCAGTCTGTCCGGTAGCTAGCTAGCTGACGAGATGCAAAGCATGTATCTGTCCTTTCAGGGTCGTGTACTATATAATCCTCGTCTTGTTCTGCGCAGAGATGATCTAATGCATTTGTTGGGATCAACACAATGGTTGGCTGTGTTTCTCTGACTCGCGCTTTCAAATAGCGACTCGGTTGGTTGGTTACCTGGAGCTATTTGAGCCACAAAAGGCCGAAACACAAAAAGCCAATATCCGGTACTAGTAGACTAGTCGGTTTGTGTGCTCCCGCATCATCCAAAGCGGCACGGAAACCGGAACCATGATATCTGGTTTTCCCTTTTTTGTCACCAATTGTTGATGTCAAAGAGCAGTCATTTCGACCGTGTTTTCAGGAATAAATCACCGTGGCGAGTTGGTTGTCTTTCGCCCTTGTTGTTTGTTTGTTCCGAAACAGGCAGTGTTGTTTGCTACTTTTTTTGCCACAGTTTGGTCACACCGCCCAACCACGCTGGCAGCTTTTCTTTGGGAGGTACCATATCCGTCACACTCGACAGGAATGCTTTTGTTTTGGGATTTTCCATGAGTCCTGTCGTTTTGCCACCCACTTCACCAATCAATCGGTTTGTCGAGTCTCCCACGCCTTCCATCCACTCCGCTGTCATTCCACGAACGCCCAAGTGTTCCATTTTGGCAAACAAAAAGGCAGCGCTTTCTCTTTTTATATTAGTATTGTTGCCATTCAAGTATTCGTATTCCTCGGTTGTCGCGTGGGGCAATCGAACATGCCATTGTGGGTTGGCCACTGCTTCATCGATGCGTCCTTGAACTGTGGCTTGCTCTTGACAGGGTTTGGTGATGCGCCAGTAGGCTTCACTAATGAGTTCATCGTTCTCTTCCTTGATGCCTTTTTGTTGCTGACGTGCTTGTTCTTTCAATACAGCCGCCATGGCCCGATCTCGGTTGGTTTGTATTCGGAAGAACCCCGAGCTCGTGTGGTATTCCAATCCTCTGGCTTGTGTATCTTGGGCGTGCAATCCAGAAGCCGCTTTCAGTGCTCCTTCCATCATAAAGTGTTTCTCCATCCCCGTATACCAAATGTCCAACGCTTGTTCCATGGTCAAGCTCTCGCGTCGTGGAATGGGGAACACCTTGTTGGATTCCAAATCAAACAAGACGACCATTCGACCACCGTTCCGCTTCCGTTTGGAGTGGTGACTCCCATTGCCCGTGTTGGTACTCGTTATGGTGCTATCACAGCCATCATCATCATCATCTTTCGGGTCTGGAGTAGAATACTGCATCGGAAAGCAGAGCCAAGCTCTTGGTTCCTTTGTCCTTTGTCGGCATTCAGATAGATGGTTGGTTGGTTGTGGTGGTTGGTTGTTGGTTGGTTTGTCCGAATGGGAGGTTTTGCCTTGGAGTTGCAAGGCCGTTCTTTGTCGTTCGAGATGGGGGGAAGCGAACAGCGGATCCGCGGAGGCCAGCATTCACTGGTTCACTATTAATTAATTAATACCGGTCTTCTAAGTCTTTTGGTTCAGAAGGGCACTGGAAGCACTCGAACCAAATGAAACTCACAGATTACACGTAGGTCCGTAAATACTCAAATCTACGGTAATGGCCAGCCACCCCCGTAGGGTAGCTAGCAGAACCAACCGGCAGGTTTTGTATTTGTGACCTGGTTCTGTGGTACTCCTCAGAGGCCGAAAAGGGGTGAAAGGCAGAAATTTGATTGGTCGATGAGTACCGAAGAACACTAAATACGTCAGGAAGTATTCAAATATACTTAACGTACCATTTATAGTTATTACGGATACAGTGTGCTATAAAGTTCGAAAATTCGTTGTTGTTTTCGGAGAGGAAGAAGATTCCGTCGCGATCGACAATGACAACACCACCGGCAACACTCGACAGTCATTATCTCTGCCAAAAAAGCGAGTAGCAGCAGCAAAAGATCATCATGGATAACACAACAACAACAGCTACCACAACTGGCGCTGCCACAACAGGAATGGGCTGCCAGAGTCAGAATCGAAATCCACAACAAGAAGAGAGCATTCCAACTCGCAAAACAACAACCCAAGATCATCAAAGAGAGCGAGAGAAGAAGGACCGCAAACAGCACTGGAAGGAGGGGTAGCAGAAATCTTTGATCCACTCAAGAACTGTGTCATCTGTAAGGCCAGACATCTTGGTCTCAGAGTCCCAAGAGATACACTCTTCTTCTGTATTAAGAATAACAATAACAAAAGGACAAGGACCTTTGAATGCGCTGACAATGGAGACAATCAAGGAAAGCAGGAGACTCACCAGGCAATTCAGTGCTCCTCTTCTACTGAATGAGAGAGGAAGCTGGAGGCACTCCACAAGAGAAAATGGAGAAGCATTCTTTGCTCCTAGAACCAACACAGCCAAAGCCACAGCAACAGCAACTCAAAGAAAGAACAAGGTAATGGCCACTCCAGCTGTGTTCTGCGAGAAAGTCACAGCTCTGGTTGAGGATTCCACCTTTGTGGAAAAGCACAAGAACAAAAGCACCACTGGCAATGTAGCATGGCAGAAGCAGTGTCAGAATCAATTACAAGGTCAACATCAAAGAACCAGAGCCATTCAAGGAACTCTTCGAAGGACTCACCAATGACAGTCCCATCCACAAGGAGCAATTCGAGTCTCTCACTACCACTCTATTGTTGGCAGAAACTGCTTCTGGTGGATTGGAATCGATGTGGCATTACTGTAGCTTGTCCGGATGGAAGATGCTGTGGCAAACTCAAGAATGATAGAAGCAACTGGTCCAAACAAGACTCTGTTTCCAATCTTGGCATTGCTGGACTCCATCTTGGTTATGGTGATGCATGGTCTGTGACTGCTGCAAAAGGAGGTTTGATGCCAACCATCGAGGTATTGGTGTCAATCCCAGAGCATGTTTCCTTGTTGTATCCAGTTGAGTCCAAGTATGCTTTTGCTAAGAGTGACTATCACTTGGGAAGAGAGGCAACAGAAGCTTTTGATTCTATCATGGTTACCTATGGCAATGGGGACCTATGCAGTCGCCTAATCTACAATGCAATCAACAGAGAGTATATCAGGTCAATGATGTCCTACTATTCTTACTGGCAAGGTAATGAAGGGAACCTCTCCCTTCCTTCCAAAGGATGAACTTACATCAGGCAATACCCTCCTCTTGGTGAGACATTCCGTGACTTCTTTGATAGGGCTGCTGCATCCAACAGAAACCCATGGAGGATCAGTGACAATGCCAGGCACACAAGGAAGATCCAAAGTGTCAGCTGCAACAAGGGTATCTTCTGTCAGGACCACACTTCCAACCAGTCAAGAACTACATGAAGAGAGAGGTTGGAGCAGTGCTGTTTGGGATGCTGCCAACTGAAACTGGAGAGATAGCTTCTGCAGTCCTTGTTCCCACAACAAAGACCATCCACTTCTCCCATGCAGCAATGCAGCTAGCAAAGAGGAGCAACTTCAATCCAGCTGCCATGTACAGTGACACCTGGCCCAACAAGGATGACTATTGGAGCTGCTCTTTCCAGGTATCGAGGGAAGACTTGGCCTGTTCCATTATGAGAAAGGATTCTGTCAACTTTGAGAAAGGGACATAT
>CAICTM010001165.1:0-35360 GCA_903772945.1 Seminavis robusta | reverse complement strand
CAAAGATGGAGACATTGTGGGCGCTTGTGTGGGCTTCCTGGTTGGCACTTTCGTGGGAGCTTGTGATGGACTTGATGTGGGTACACTTGAAGGCGTGTGTGATGGGACACGTGTGGGAGCTGGGCTTGGCTTTGGTGTGGGGGAAGTTGATGGCACTGCAGAGGGATAGGTAGAGCTCGGCGGTAGAGCTGAGGGACCAGCTGAAGGAGATACTGAGTTGACCGTCGATGATGGAGATCCCGAGGAACCCCCTGATGGCACCAAAGAGGGATAGTTTGAGCTTGGAGGCAAAGCCGAGGGACCTGCTGAAGGGGAAACTGAGGTAGCCATTGCTGATGGTGAGCCGGACGGGCCAACTGAAGGAGACACTGAGGGTGCAATCGATGGAACTCCAGTTGGAGGTCTACTGGGCACACTTGTAGGAACAAGGGAGGGGGCATCAGATGGAGCATTAGTTGGTCTGCCCGATGGATAGCTTGATCCAGAAGGAACACTTGATGGTGTACTGGATGGATGCAAAGAGGGCATTTTTGATGGTGACAGCACAGGAGACGAACTGGGAGTGTTAGAGGGATAAATTGAGGGCACAATGGAGGGAGTAGTAGAGGGGACAGTTGATGGTTTGACAGATGGAACTTGTGATGCTGATGGGGCTACAGAAGGAAACAGTGAAGGTAGATTGGAGAGACGGGTTGAGGGGACCATCGACGGAACCATAGATGGAGACTGAGATCCTGATGGGACTGCAGAAGGGGGCAAAGTAGGCTCTGGGCTTGGCTGTGGCGTGGGCAAAATTGTTTGCACACTGGATGGAGCCATTGAATTGGATGGAACCATGCTTGGAGACCTTGATGGAGCTCCAGAGGGCAGCATTGCTGTGGTAGAAGTTGGCGAGTCAGATGGAGGCATTGAAATTGTGGAAATACGAGATGGAACGGATGATGGTGCTGCTGAGGGAGCCTCAGAGGTCAAAGGGACTCCTGTTGGCACAAACGAAGGATTGGAAGAGAGAAAAGCTGTTGGCGCTGAAACAGAAGTTGGTAAAGCAGAGGCTGCGGGGGTCACCGACGGAGCACCGGAGGGCGATTCTGTAGGCGAAAAACCGATAGGGTCTTGAGAAGGCTGCCCTGACGGTAAATCAGGACTTGAGAAAGATGGACTGCCGCTGGGCGCAACAGAAGGCAATGCTGCAGGTGATAGACCAGAAGGGCCCTGCGACGGCTGCTTTGATGGGAACACAGACACTGATGGGAAACTTGAGGGCCCTGCACTTGCATCAATTGGCGGGGTTGCTGTTGGAGTTTCAACTGGACTTGTAGTTGTTTGACTGCTAGGATCAAGACTGGGCAGAATGGATGGAATGCTGAAGGGAGAAGCATCAGGGGTTCTTGTTGGGCTCGGCGTAGGGGATGGAGTTGGAAATCCTGGCGTTACAGTTGGAGCATCGGTTTGAGTTGCTGTTGGGGCATCGGTTTGAGTTACAGTGGGAACATCTGTTTGAGTTGCTGTTGGGGCATCTGTTTGAGTTACTGTGGGGGCACCCGTTTGAGTGACAGTCACTGTGGGCGCACCCGTTTGAGTTACGGTGGGAGCATTCGTTGGTTCTGCGGTTGGAGCATCCGTTTGTGCTGCAGTTGGCTGGGAGGTAGGATCAAGTGTGGGAGGATCAGTAGGGTAAGCTGACGGAACACTGGACGGAGAAGCCTGGGGTGTTGCAGTTGGACCTTGACTTGGAGAACCAGTGGGAAACCCAGGCGTTACTGTTGGGGCATCTGTTGGCGTTTCAGTTGGAGGATCTGTTTGCGTTTCAGTTGGCGGAGCAGTTGGTGTGTCAGTGGGTGACACCGACGGATCATTGGTTGGAGATGCCTGGGGTGCCTCAGTTGGACCTTGAGTTGGAGAACCAGTAGGAGACCCTGACGATTCTGTGGGGGGCTGCGTTGGCGTGATTGTTGGGGTTTCAGTGGTTGGTTGAATACTGGGACTTGGTGTGAGAACCGACGGTGAAGTTGAGGGAGTAAAAGTTTTAGAAGGCCCGCTAGACGGTTGTTCCGTGGGGCTACGTGTTGGATTACCCGGAGTTACTGTAGGGTTTCTTGTTGGATTCTCTGTTGGCAGATCTGATGGGAAAGCCGAAGGTGTCAACGTTGGCTCTGGTGTGGGCTCGCGAGTGGGGGAACTCGATGGTGTACCAGAAGGACTTTGTGATGGAGAAGCAGTTGGAGATGGAGACAGAGGCACTCTAGTTGGGCTCTTTGAGGCTTGCACTGACGTTGGTGTAAGTGTCTGGGACCGTGTCTCACTCGTTGGATTCGCACTTGGTGCGGCGGTTGGCGACTTTGAAGGAGAAGTAGTTGTAGGAGAAATAGTCGTGGGCTCTGCTCCAATAGGATTGGTTTGGGTTTGGGGTGCCTTGGCGGGCGATGGACCAGCGTCGTTGTCTTTAGGCGCAGGAGATGGATTTGAGCTGGGTGTAGTCGACGGGTTTGCTGATGGATTTGACGATGGAGCTTTTGAAGGCGATTTACTTGGGCTGCCAGTGTCCATCAAACCCGCAGCGACAAGCGGCCGAGTGGGGGGAGGGACCCAGGTGGGACTGGTACTTGGGGCGACACTGGGCCCTCCTATCAACGCAGATTCTTCTACAGCTTTGCTTGTTGCCTCGACCACTTTTGGAACGATCTCCTGACACTCCTCCGACAACAGGTTACCAACACAGTCAACAACAGCCTCGGCAGCGCCAACTGCACTCGTCGTGTTTTTGATCACTTCACACAGCATGTCGGACCGTGATGATGACGCCGCATTGCTGTTGATGGGAGTTTCGAGACAGTCTTCGATAATGGCGAGCTCATCCGCCACAAACACAGCCACCAGAGTCCCATTGCTTTCCTCCACTTCCACTGTAGCTTCTACGATTTCCTCCTCGACAGTAGTCTCTTCCACAATGGCAGGGAACATGACGGGGATTTCCGGCACCGTAGGCGCTGCCGTCGTTGGAGCAGTGGTGGTTGGGCTAGCTGTGGGTGATCCCACTTTTGTTGTGGGTGCCAGTGTTGTCGGCGTCTCGGTGTTGGTGGGTGCTGGAGTTGGTCCGGGTGTTTCCACTGCGGTATTGGTGGAAGTGGCTTGAAATGTCACCGCGCGGACCACCTCTAGTTCCACCTCCAAGTCCAGTGTTTCATCCACAAGTGATTCGTCGCCACCGAAAATATAGTTGTTGTTCTGCTCTTCTACTACGAAATCGGTTTCATTCCAGAGGAGGTCGGTTTCATTCAAAATACTTGTCGTGTTACAAAGAAGGTCCGTGGAGTTCCAGTCTGTCCCGTTCCAGTCAGTGGTGGAGTTGCAAAGAATGGTCTCATTATTGAACAACAAGAGACCAAAGCCAGTCTTTTTTCGGAACAAGTCCTGCGCTTCCTCCCGTTCTTCTACTTCTTCGGTTGCCGCTGCTTGCAAAGCGGGCTTTAGTTTGTACCCAAACGATGCTGCAAAGAGTGGCAGCAACGTGGTTCGAAAGTTTTCTTGGTTTCTGCGGTGACGGTTGTTATTGTGTTTGGGTCCAAAAAAGAGGTCTGAAACCTTCTTTTCATGTTTATTGTTGTCTGCTTGTTGTTGTGATTCGTCCTCATCTGTGCTGACAACGACGTTTTGTCCAAACAATGGTTCGTGGTCGGGACACCCTACACAATTGACACGTCCTTGCCAAAACGTGGCCGTGATACTTTCCGACACGGCGTGTCGGTATTCGTCCAATGTCAAATTGTTCGATAAGGTTCCATTGTCGTTCGTGTAGACATCCAACCAGTCGGTTTCCCAGGCCACCAGGGTTGCTTCCTTGAGGACCCGGGCCATGGGATCCAGACACATTCCCGTGAGATTATTGTAGGTTTCCACAAATGTCGCCTCGAGGACGGGTTGACTGTTTTTCAGTACATTGGGTGGCAATCCTCGAATCTGTAACTCGACAAAACCAGTCTTGTTTTTCGATTGAGCACTGCAAACACCGGGAGGCAGATTGATGGTGGGGGCTATGGTGGGCACAAGACCATTCTCCATAATTGCAGTGCTGGGAATGTCTGTTGGCACGAGAGGACTCCAGGAGGGTGTAAATGTCCAGGAGTGACTGGAGGATGGACGTCCACCCGACAAGGAATAGGAGCCGTCCGGATCGTCGTTCCCTCCCGTCATGTAGACGACACCCCCCGCGGCAATCCCCACCAAAGCAATCAAGAGGCACACCAACACTCCCTGACAGGCACGGCTCGACAGGAGGTCTTTGTACAGCGGTTCCTCTTCCGAAAGGACCGACTCGGCATCCTCCTGTACTTCTTCCTCCTCCCCCACAACACTAAATGTGCGAGTGGAGCCTGCGTCTTCACTCAACGTGCCTTCACTGTCGGTTGTATCGTACGCCGAACTTCCTTCTTCCTCTAGCGCCAGCAAGGCATTCCCAATGCGCATCACATCTCGTCGAAACATAAATCGCCGTTCACCGTGTCGATACTTGCTCGTCATTACTTGTCGTCGTCGTGCTCGAGTGCGAGTAGTAGGAGCAGTAGTAGAAGACGAAGACGAAGAGTTTCCAAATTGCCTCAAGTACGATCTCCACGATGGCCTTGACGCCGCCCCTTCTTGATTGCGACGGCTAGAGTTAGTCGTCGTCGCTCGAAACAGATCCCTGGTGGACAATGACGCCCTATTCGCCGTTGCCACTTCGTCGACATCCAGTACCATGACGACATCGTCCACATCGACTTCCCTGCTGCCTTCGCCATTTTGTTGCCGGTTCGACATCATGATGCGTTTATTACTTTAGGCACGACTAGTCTAGCTATCAAGCAGGTGAGCAAGTCTTATGCTGAAGCAAAGCTAAAGCGATGCGAAAGAAAGCTTTGGTGCTGCTTTTGTAGACAACTCTTGTCATTCTTTGATGATATATATATATGCTGGTGGCAATCGTGGTGCGTTGCGAATATTATACAACAAGCACCACAAAAAGTGAAGGCACATCCACTCCGTCTAGTCGCGCGTAAATACTTTGAGCTACTCAAAGTGAACTTCAGGTCAAGGAGTTAATGGCTGTCTGCCCTGAGTGCTACTCTTTTTCCATTTTACGAACTTGTGCACCTCATGGGCTTAACCCGAGTGTTTCCACACTCGTGACAAAGGTTTAGCAACAGAGCTCCACTCGTGATTGCATTTCTTATTCGGAACTGGAAACGTTGAACCAGTGAGCGAGAAGGCATTCACTTGCACATTTCCTATTGTGCTGTTACAAGCAAGCAAGTCTGAGACTCAATCTAAGCGGACCTGCACTCAAACAGCAAGGAACAGACTTACTTGACCAACCATCTTTTTAGGCGACCCATCCCGCCGGAATGGATCCACGTGGGTGGTTGCTTGTACTGGATTTAAATCTCTCGACTAGACTACACCTACTAAGTAACTGGATCTTGGGAGATCAGGGACTCGATTTCTCGTTCTTGAGGTGCTAAGTCTTTGCGGGTTAGTTTGTGGAGGGCACAGCATCAACAGTTTTACCATGCTGGTAGGAGTGGGCGTTCTGATCTCTCCCACCAGAATGAATGATCAATCGAATGAATCGAATCTTCAATCCAAGCTCCGGCAAACCCCGAAAGGGCGGGCAGCTATCTCCGTACATGTAGCTTTTAGATACTGGTAGAGCTGGCCCGGTTTGTTACTACCTTTCCTCGTTTTCTGATAATTACTTAAGAGGATGCATAAAAACAGAATTAGAGGCCATTGAACGGATGGCGAGCCGCTAGAACAAGTTTTGACCTTAGAATACGGTACTAGACATCTAATGCTTCGAATGTCACCACTCTCGGATCACCAACAGCAAGCAGCAAACTCCAGCACAAACAAGCTGCAGCCGACAATGATGCACTCAATAATCGTCGGCTCCGTCGTCTCCGTCGGCCTCATCGAGCTGTCTAATAACATCCTCGTCCTGCGCAAACAGCGCCTGTTCATCATCTTGTGGAACCTCCGGTTCTTCGTCCAGAAGTACTTCTGTGGGCGGCTGCATTACGATCGGAACGATGATCTGTTTCCGAGCTTTGTCGACCAAGGTGTTGTCGCCATTTCCGGCCACAATGAGACGTAGTACTTTATCCCATCGCTTGTAGATGTTCCTGAAGGCTGCGTATGAGTTATAGCTATCCCATGCCTCCAGGACAGTTCGAGCCAATGCATTGGCATTTGATTTTGTTCGCAATCGATGGAGTTTTTCGACATGATTCTGCACTCCCATCCAAACACCCAAATCAAGAAGATTGGTCTCCGGACTGCGAGGAACCTGATGAAGGACCACTACATTGTGTTTCTCCTTCAGCTGTTGGACGTATTCGTCAATGCAATCCTTGGTTCCATGTCCTCCAGCATTGTCCATTACGAGAAAGATCTCTTGCTCATCGGGCACCCAATGATACGCTTTTCGGATCTCCTCCCCAATTTGGAGCATGTGCTCACGCATGAACTTGGAATCACATGTTGTGTCCTGCTCATATTCATCTCCCTTTCTTCGAACGTATTGCAAGTGGATGTCCTTCAGGTCGATGAAGCATTTTGAATTCCTTTGCTCGAAGAAGCCAAACCTGCCGAGGACCATTTCAGTCTCCTTCATAGTTATCCACTTGCGCTTTTTACCTCCTCCAGGGTAGGTGGGATACCTCAGTACCAGTCTCTCTCTTGTGGGTTGATCAATTCCCCAATGATGTTGGTTTTGTATCCTGTCGAGGAGTTGCCCTGCAGTCATCTGAATATCATCGTCGCGATGCAGTTGTCTCCACCCTTTGTGGATGTCATCGTTGATTTGGTAATTGTCAACGATCTGTTTGTAGAAGGTGCTTTTTTTGGCAACAACTGTTTCACTCACTCTTCTCATCATAATCTTTCCATCAAAGTCGTGTTCAGGATGAGGACAGGCCATGACACCCATGAACATCACCTTCTTGGTGAAGCGTCTACTGGAAACCCTTCTGGGAGGATACAGCTCCTCTGTGCTCTGAGTTTCACCTGGTTGCATTGGTAAAACCTTTCTCTTTCTCCGCTTGGACACCATATAGAACCACTTTTCATCAAGGAAGACGTAATATGGTGGTGCTGGGTGTGGTTCCCGGAAATCAATTTCTTCGACGCTGATGCTGTCGCTGTCGCTGTCACTATTGGTTGCACGTTGGGCTGCTCCCACAAGATAATGCTGATCCAGTTCTTTCAATCTCTCTTGAGCCCATGTGACACGTTGCTTTTTCTTCTCTTCTGTGAGTATCGGCCTTGTAACTGACGTGATCGATTTGCCTTGTCGTGCCTTGAACCAGTTTCGAAGCTGTCTCTCACTGATGCGTTTCAAGTGCTTTCCTTCGTTCACTTCCTTCTTCGACAGTCGGTACATTGTGCGGGCGATATCCTCGAATGATGCTTCATCCCCACCCTCTTCGATTGTCTGTGCTTGCCGGAAGAGTCGCAGTATGTAGCCAGGGTACTCGGCTTCAATGCTCTCGAGGTAAGCTCCACGAAAGTTTCCTTCTTTATATTGCAGGATGTTTGGCAAAAGAATTTCACCAGTGCTCAAAGACTTGTCAAGTGCCTTGTTCCATTTGCTGAGGTTGGTGCCCTTTGGTGGCTTTTCAAACCCAAAATCATACGCAACAATTCGACAGGCAGCATCAGCAATACCCCGTTTCGTTTTCTTGGAGAGTCCACGAGTGTTATATCCCCATCCTCTTGCAACACATAGAATGATCCATCGCATTGCTGAATGAGGGCGCTTCCTCGTCGCCATGTCTATGGAACCATCACCAAACCGAGACGGTCGCTTGTTGTTGTCGTCTCTTTTACTGAAATCGAGCTGTTTCGCCAGTGTCATTTCAGAAGGTTCTTTCCATTCGGATGGGTGCAGAGTATCCTCATACATCGAAGGGCTGAATGGATTGAAAGGGGGGAAGATATCACTTTCATCGTCGTCTTGAATCCAATCGTCGTCTTCAGGCAAAGGCCAGCTCTGCTCGTGATCAGCTTGGCTGTCGGTCATTGGTTCTTCCGGCAATGTACTTCCATTTTCGCTGCTGTCGTGATTAATGGTTGGGGTAAGCACTGTTTCAATCTCTTCGGTCTCCATATTGTCACTCTCACTTTGCCTTCGAACAACAACAGCAGCAGAGAAGGAGATGCGTCTCCTCAGATTGTTGGGTGTTTTGGTTGGCTGGCCAGATCGTTTGGCACTGCCGCTTCCTTGGTCGGACAAAGAAGGAGCTTCGACTGCTGGTGATGCGTAAGTGCAGTTCCAACTTTGAATCGCTTCTTTCAACTTGTTAACTCTACGATTTGTGGCCAATCCCTTTGTCACGTAATGAATAGGCGATTTCTTGTGGGCGTATCGCTTCAAAGTGTTGTCGGCATCCCCAAAGACAGGAGCATCTTGAAATGAGATGGTTGGGTTCATCTCTGTACTCCTTGGCTTGTTCTTGATAACAAACAAGAGCTCTCTTTCGATGTTGTTGTGCATTGCAACAGACTGCTTTGTGAAAGAAAGCTTGTGCTTTTTGAATCGATGATTCAATTCGATGATGGTGGCGTCATTACAAAGTTCAACCGTAACATTGCCATCAGCACCAGTCATCTCAGTGACGATAGAAACTACTAGTAGCATGTTGTAAACGATAGCATAATCTAGTTGCAAGATGGTACAGATTGAATTGTTGGCCACGGCTTGTTCTGGATGCCACGGAATAACAAACCAACGGCGATTGTGGAGCCGACAGAGCAAGTCTTCTAGCAAGGAAAGAGTTGACGCAACAACGAGTTGCTCGGCCGAATCGGCCATGGCTGCTTCCAACTATTGTGTCTAGACTACTGCTGCACGGCACAGGACAACAAGCAAGCTCTTTGATCTAATAATATTACTCGGCGCACCGGAGTCATATAGTCACCAAATGAAACAAGGACAACGAGCTGTGCGTCTCCAACCATCAATCAATGTTGGCTGCCTCCAACCATTCAGCGGCCTTCGTGTGAGACTTTCACTGCCTGCTCCGCGTATCTGAGGGCATCTCCAAAAAGAACTGCATCATCATTGTAGGGAAGGCGAAGGGTTAGCTTCGAGTATCCCTCCGTTGGAGGGAAGTCACAAACGATTCGGAGTGCTCTAGATTGGTTGTTGCTGCGAACCTTTACAGGTCGATTCATACTCCACACTTCGTCAACAGGCAGGCAGAAACTACCGATGGGACGATCGAGGCCGTCATCTGAGAATACAACCAATCGGAAGAGAGCCGTGTCTCCGAAGCGTTGTAGGCTGAGCGGCCCGCTGATTGTGTATGCATTGTCATTTGCAAGGACAAATTCCAATACTCCAACTGTTTCACCTGCCTCCTCGCCTTGGAGAGACACCACAGAACTCCACGTAGCTGGCATGATGAATGTTTTATGATGGAGAAGTGAGTTGCTCGTCCGAATCCATCGGTCACCGCGGTTCAAATTCAAAAGATCCCACATTCAAAGATTTTTCCCTCGGTTTTGGAGTGAAGCGGGAAGCGGGGAGACTCCATTTGATCGGCTCTCCACACATCCAGTGTCATAGTTTTCCAACAAGCAACATGCCAACCATCATCACCAGCAAACACATCCATATCTCCATCGCTCCTGCGAGTGAAAGGGCATCCAAAATGGAGTTTCTCACCGAAAGCGATTACAAGAAACTCAACAAAGCTATGAACGAAGCCATCGAGCTTGGAAAGACGGAGGACGCTAGCATCGATGTGGCTCTTGTCAGTACTGTGGAGTTTCCTGATGAGTCCTTCAAGACAATGATCGATTACCTCAAAGCGCACGAAGATGTGAAGAAAATTGTCGATGCTTCCAATGACATGATCGTCATCCAAACCACTGCCCGCCATATTGTCACTCTCCGCTTCTACGGAACCAAGAAATTCCTTGCTGCTGACCTTGATTACAGTATTTTCCCTGTCCCAGTCAAGAAGGAGGTAGCTGTCGCAGCGAAACAAGACGAAGAATGGTTCAAGACCCCCCCCCTTTTCGGCGGACGCAATGGACGCAATGGGCGCAACAATCGCCGTCAGCCTCGTACCCCGCCTTCGGATGATTCCTTCGAAGTTGAGCATGAGCTCTCGCAACTCATGACCCCTATCAAGGCAGTGAGTGCCAGGAAGCACAAATGAGAGCACAATGGACTAGTGGAGCCGTCTTTTCTGCCATCTTGAATCGGCTCATCGATCGATTGAGGTTGATGCTCTTCTTTGTTGTGCTGGTGTGAGCGCGCACGGAGGACCTCACGGACAAACATAGTATACAAAATGTTAAAGTAAATTTATTTGGATTATAGTCAAAACGTGAAGGGAGCCCCGGCGTAGCTCATTTCGACGGATAAACATTCGACTACCGTTCCTTAATTCTTGGATTTGGTTCCGAAGGCTTCGTCCCATAAGTAATTATCAGAAAACGAGGAAAGGTACGCTGGAGCCAATCATTTTGAAACCATTCAATTCAATTCAATTCATCGGTTCTTCTGCTGCCAGGCTTGTACGGTAGCCCCCATCGTGCATGATGAGTACTGTAGTCTACAGTGCTTCGTTCCAAAGGAAAGGTTTCTGAGGTGGGAAAACAAAGGCCAACAGCTAGCGTTCTCGGGGACGCAAGCTACTAGCTAGCTCTAGCTAGAGGTAAAGTATGCCAACAGCTGCAAGTTGTGTTGAGCTGCCTCGCAGGCTACAAAATTAATTGCTGCATGCCGGTCACACTTGAACAAAGCATGAACCGATCAACTGGACTCCCAGGATCTCTGGATCCTCATCAGACACAGTTAGTTTCAATCAGACGAGAACACCGGTGCTCGAGACAGCTCCAGCGATCGATACAACGGCAGCAGACGGAAGACGATAGAGCAACCAGCAAAGAGGAAGTTAGTCAAATTGTGAAAAACAACTCATAAAAACTAACATCAGCAACCTATAAAATAAAAATCAACGCAACACTTCCTTCTCATAAAGACTAAGCAATGCAGGACAGCGGCAGCAGCAACATGGATAACATGAAAAACCACACCAGCAGCACATCCTCCAAGAGTTCCATGTATCGAACAATGGTAGCTCGGACCGATTCAAGCCAATGGAGAGGTGCGGCGCGCAGCAAGTTGGACGCCGCAATCCAGGATGGATCCTCCTACTCCTCTAACCTTGTCGTCAAAGACGAAGAAGAACCAGCGCTCCGCAACTACAACGATAACGATAACAACAGTTCGGTCCAAGATGCTCCCTTGGACCGTGATGAGTTTTTCAGGATTGCCTCGTTCGTAGATCCTACAGTGGATACCGTCGAACCAGCAACTGATGAGGTACCTCTCAACGAAACCCCGCAAGAATTGGATTCGCAAGACTCGATGGCTCTGCGTCAGGCAAACAACATCGAGCAAGAAGAAGAGGAAGACGATGGTGACGAGGAGGATCCCGACGGAGAAACAGAGTCGAAACAAGACACGGCCACTACCGAAGCGGAAGAACCCGAAATTCCATACAAATACTTGAACTGGGAAGAGGATATAATGGACGACGTCGAGTTGGGAAACGATTCCCTCTATGATCATATTGGCGAAGTGGAAATGGATAAGAATGCGTTTGAGAAGGCCAGAGCGCGGGAGGAGTACAACACGCGAGAACGTCGCAAGCAACTGCGAAGACAAGAATGTCTAGCTGTGGTTGCCTTTGTGTTCACTGCAGTCATCGTGTGCGTAACGATTGGGATCGCTCAAGGCAAATCTACTAGCTCCCCGAAGGATTCAATCAAAGACGTAAGATTATGCAGAGCGGTTGACGTTGCATGTTTTCTTCTGAATGTTGGAGGTCTCACATTTTTTTCCCTGCTCAGTTCACTGGATACATCGAACCACTGGAAGATCCGAATATTTTTAATGCGGGAGAGGTTACAGTTAAATTCCCCGAAAACGTGATTGTTCCGGAAGGAAGCAAAGTGGTACACATGGTCTATGATGGCCCAGACTGCAGTGGGACTTTCCGTGATGGAGCTTCCAATGATATAACGGGCCAAAACAATTTCGTGAAAGTTGGTTTGTACACTACAGAGCAAGCTCAGCCAAGATCCGCTGCATTCATGGGTGTGTTTCTTGAGTGGGAGACGAGTCAAGTTGAGCAGTCACCTCTCTACCGCCGTTGGTCGTCCAATGGTGAGGCCCCTTATGGAACAATGGACCTTTGTGTTGGGTTGGGTATTATTGACTCGGACGGCAACCAACTCCATCACGAGGAAACCTACATATTGACCACGTGGCTTGGCTCGTACCTCCAGAAAGTCCGAACGGTCCCAATCACCCCAGACGAATGATCAATCGCAACCCAACTAAAACCGAGACGTTCCTTGTGCCTTCTGTGCTGCGCTGTACTTCATGCTTCCTCCACTTCCCATTTTCGCAAATCCTCCCGCATGGCCATGCAGTGCTACATCTCTTCCTGATACACTACTAGTAGACTACATTCTCATCCGTCATATCAAATAGATTACTGTTTTGCACGCATGACAACAAACGCTGCAAGGCCAGAAAGAACACGCTGTCAACGTTGCAAAATCCATCCATGTATGAACCTAAAATAAATGTTGGCCTCGTTCATTGATGCATCTACGATATACAACCATGATCTTCCCTTTGGAGTCAATTCTAGCACAGAGCTAATACTATAGGACATGCAGTTAATGAGCTACCAGTTCCAATATTCAATCAAATATATGCAAGAGAGTGCTGCCAAGACCTTCTTTGGTGAGACAATGTCTTGGTATTTTAGGCTGCTTGGCCAGGAAAAAGTGGAACCGGGACGAACCATCGGGGATTTCCAGATCATCACTTGTAGATCTAAACCCAAATGTCTTCCTGCGTCACTGATGCATCGGAGATCCCAATCGACATCATTTCTGTCACTTCAGCCAACATGTCAGGAGTTTGGGTCTTCTTTTTGGAGGCAAAGGCACTTCGAAACCAGCCGAGTGGCTTCTTGTCTTGTTTGGTTGACTTCTTGTGCCCAGTCTTCTTGCTGCTACCTGGCTTCACGACGATTGACTCTTCCACTGGAGACTGGCTATGAAACAGAGAAACATCTTTAGTAGAGGAGAGGCTGTCATCATCCTCGCAGCTCTTGGCCACAACAAACCAAATCAAGTCCTTGCTCTTCTGAACTTCATCTTGCTCAAATCCTTGGGCCAAGTAGGCATCAGAGACTGGCAGAAACTTAGGATCCGAACTCATCTCTAGGACCATCTTGGCATGCTCCATGCAAGCCTTGAGATCTTTCTTTGTGACAGTTACTGGTTTGGTGTAGGCTGAACCAAAATCCCACAAGTGCCTAGGCTTCGGTTGCTGGTAAGCATCCTTGCTGCTACTGTACTTCCAAAGGCCGCTGTGGAAATTCAGCTTGTAGTGAGACATCAGCTTGTAACCTTCATTGGCAATGAGATTGACAGCATCAATCATGTACTTGACAGTCTCTTCACTCATGTAGTAAGAGAATGCCACACGAGTCCATCCTGGTTTGAGTGCATCACCAAGGTCTTTCATGGCACCAAAAATCCTGTCAGATTCCACATTGTCGATATCCATCAAGAGGTGTCCATACGGCATGGCACAACTGCACCCTCCACGAGCCTGAATACCAAAGAGGTCATTGAGCAAGGCCACAACAAAGTTGTGGTGGATGAAACTTCCACTGGTACCAGGGGCTTTCACCAGAAAGGATACAATGGGCACTCGCTTTGCATCAGTGTTTCCCAGAAGTACAATGTTGCTGTTCTGCTGCCAGGACTTGAATGCCTTCCGCAAAAAGTTGTTCTCGTGTTGTTCAATCCAATCACCGCCAACTTTGTGGTGGAGCCCAAAGACCAATCCACAACGAATTGATTCAACAATGGCTGGAGTTCCACCTTCTTCTCGAGTCTCAATGTCATCAAGATACTCATGGTGGTGGGGCTGGACAAAGTTGATAACTCCCCCACTGGGAACGGTAGGGACAGCATTGGTGAAAAGGGAACGGCGGGCAATCAGGACTCCTGGAGTTCCCGGTCCTCCAACAAACTTGTGGGGAGATAGATAGACTCCATCCATATCATGTTCTTGGAGATCAGTAACCACATGAGGTCCTGCAGCAGCAAAGTCCCAAACAGCCAGTGCTCCATGCTCATGAACCAACTTGGTCACAGTCTTGGTATCGCATCGGATTCCTGTCACATTGGATGCCGCTGAGAAAGAGGCAAGTTTGAGCGGGCGGTCTTTGAAGAGAATAAGCTGCTGGACAAGTTCCTGTTCATCCAACAAGCCTGTGTTGGGATCTTGAGGGATGACAACACAATCAACATTGCCACATTCACGCCAGAGCAGTTCATTTGAATGGTGCTCTTGTGCGGAGATGAAGACAACCCCACGCTGGGAAGGTTCCTCTATGGAAGCAGCAAGAGGTGAAATCCCCATGACAGCAGCCAGCTTGTTCATGGCAGCAGTGGATCCAGATCCACAGAAGATGACAGCATACTCATCCTGGGGGGCATTACAGGCTTCTCGAATGGCACCACGAGCATCTTCACGATAGGTGGTAGTCTGCAATCCAGTCTCAGATGCTTCGGTGTGCGTGTTAGCATAGAAAGGCAAAACACACTCTTGGATGTAGTCTTCAATGAGGGACAAGGACCGTCCACTGGCAGTGGAGTCAGCATAAACAATTGGTTTGGGGCCAAAGGGACCGTTGAGTACATGACGTTGGCCTCCAATGATGCTCTTGCGGATAATCTTGCTGTTGACAATGGGTTGAACGTTGATCTTCATTGTCTCAAAGCTAAAGCAGGAGAAGGGTTTGTGAGAGAGGAGATTTTTCCTGGTGTGCTTTCTTGGTTGAAGAAATCAAAATTATGAGCTGTTATTAAAAGCGCTGCCAAAAGCGCTGCCAAAAGCCTGCAGAAAGCGCTGCCAAAGCGCTGCGAGACTAACCCGCGCCACGGGACCGTACACATTCGACCAAAAAATGTAGCGGGAGATCCGGTAAAAATTTAAGGTTTCATTTTTCAATTCACTGTGTTTAAAAATATTGTTTTACCACAGCTACCAGTGCCTGAAACCCAATGCAGTTTTCGAAGCGGCCCTAACTAAACTCCATCGAAACCCTGTCGACGCAGTCGAAGTTGGCGTGGGGACATAAACTCTATATAATTATATATATTCAGTACACAGTAAAACGTTCGGATTTGGCGTGGCGTCTCCTTCGGAAGGATAATCGCTTCAATGACATCTTCAAAGGAAATGGCAAGGCAAAAGTTGCGTTGTTCGGCCATTTTGACATCTTCAATACATTCACTTTTAAAAAATCCGGAATAGATGGTGCTTGACACAACTTGGACTTTCTAAGCCCATCGCGGAAAACAAATGCGTGTAATGGGCCCACCGCACCTGCGCTCTACGTGCGCTTACCGGACGTGCAAGAAGTTATGGTGGTGGGTTGCTGCATGCTTACCGGTATTATCGAAGCAACAAGTACTATCGAGCTCATTGCTGGCTTCGCAAAGAATTCAGCACCAGAAGGTGTTGCAGATGTGTTGATTCTTATTAATTAAGTTGCCACGAGAACACTACAGTCAGGTGCATTGCAAACCATTCGGAAGTGGGCCTCGAGTGTCACGGTGGCGAGCTCTAAAGTTTTCAAGAAAATTGACCGCCACCGACCTCAAAATTCCAAAGCTACTACTCTACGTACCTGGTACTGTTATTAGACTATTGTACCCGTACCGTACCGTACCGTACCGTACCGTACCGCAGACATTTATTTTCAGTGCACTCGTATTAATAACTACTCAGTACCATCCTTGGGTTTATTAATACTACTGTAGTACCAGTAATGAAAATGTCATTACGCGTGTACTTCACACCATTCATAAGTACGGCACGTTTGAAGTTTGGATACAAGACTTGAGCTACAATTCAGTACCAGGGTTCGCTAACCGGTTTTTTCGGTTACCGGTTATTTGCCATTTGGTTACCGGTTGAATGATTTGGTTACTCAACCGGTAACCGGTAACCGGTACCCTAACAGAACTGGTTACTCAACCAGTAACCAGTAACCAGTACCCCGTCGACTGGTTACCTAACCGGTTACCGAATCGGTTACTCAAATTGCCGTTTTGGTTACCGAATCGGTTACTCAAATTGCCATTTGGTTACCGGTTGTTTGATTTGGTTACTCAACCAGTAACCGGTAACCGGTACCCTAGCAGAACTGGTTACTCAACCAGTAACCAGTAACCGGTACCCTAGCAAAACTGGTTACTGGTTGAGTAACCAGTAACCGGTACCCAACCAAACGGTTAGCGAACCCTGTTCAGTACATAGGGAAGCTCACCATGCACGTGTACCGTATATCATACATGTATCGGTACTGGAAACTGGTACTACATGTATTAATAGCTCGTGAGATTATAGTATGCATAGTTGCCACAAACAATCCAACAGAGTAAAAGCTCAATCATGTACCGGTATCTTGCTCAGAGGTGGTGCACTTCTGGCACACCGGTACACCCGGTACACCGGAACAGCAGTACCTGGCACCATACAAGTCAGGATTTTTAATCAGCATCTTAGTCAGGGGAGTGTCAGGGGTTCGATGTACCTGTGCGGTGTGTTATTACCGGTACTCGGTACAGTATTACCAGTCAGGGCTTTCAAATTGATTACATGTATACTATTGACATCCTTCCTTGACTGAAGAGGGTGTAATGTTTTGTGATCCTTTAAGCCATCTGTTGAGTTGGGTTGGTACCAACGTTCTACCAGTATTGACGCAGCCTGACGCACCAGCACTGTGCTGGTACTACCGTTAGACAATCAAAGGTCGGTTGTTGAGACGACCGGATAAACAAGGTCGGTTCGTGGCAGAGAACTGGTTTGATTGGATCCAGGGATCACTCTGAACCGAAGAAGCTTCTTTTCTGTGGTCTTTAGCTAAATTCTTTTGCATTTTTTGCATCACCACAGACTGGAAGAGGATTGCACAGCCCCTCAAGCATGGTGAGGTATGCATACAGCTGCTGAAGGTCGAAATGATGGATAAAAGGTCATCAAAAAGAATCATCAAAATCAACCGCATTGTCCATCTTTAGCGGAAGTGTACGGTGAAGGCTAGCTATCACTGAGTCGAGTCTTGCTATTTTGGGCCGATTTCATGGTTGTCTTGCGTGCCTTCGCGAAGCGATGAACGGCACACCAGGAGCGTCCCTCAATCGTGGGTGAGTTTTAAATCCGACCCAAATCCGACCCTAAATCTTTGAACCCCGACCCTAATTCCATGTAGCAATAGGGTCGGTTTTGAAACCCGCCCCTAAATCGAAACCCGTCCCTAAATTAGGGACGTTTTTTCAGAATCCGTCCCTAATTTTAGGGTCGGTTTCGAAACCCGACCCTATTTTAGGGTCGGATTTCAATGTATTTACCACTCAGTCCCGCTTCCATTTAGGGACGGTTTTCAAACCCGCCCCTAAATCGAAACCCATCCCTTAATTAGGGACGTTTTTTCAGAATCCGTCCCTAATTTTAGGGTTGGTTTCGAAACCCGACCCTAAAGGGGAATCCGCCCCTAAATCCGACCCAAAATTAGGGTCGGTTTTCGATATAAGTCATGCACGATTGAGGAACGCTCCAGCTGCCAGTGCTCAGCCCCTGAGGGTCTTTCGCACTTTATGTGTGTGTGTGTTTGTTGCAGCTGTTTTCGTCACATAAGGGACACTTGCTTCGTTAAGGAAAGGGATTAATATTGTGTGTTCTGTTGGACACAGTAGTTTGTACAAGTGGGTACCAGTACTGGCTGGCTATGCAGACTTGCTAGTGTGTCCAGAAAAACACGGTGTAGGTTTGGCCAAGGACATAGGGGCCACTTTCCTTGTTAAGGATAGGGATTGTTATTGTGTGTTCTGTTGGACACAGTAGTTTGGACTCATGGGTAGATACTGTCTGGCTATCGAGACTTGCTAGTGTGTCCAGTTGAACACGGTAAAGGATTTGGCCAAAGACATTTTAAGAGTCAAATCTCTTTTTGACAGTTGAGGGCATCAGCCTCCGGCTGCTTATTCTTCTGAGAGAAATACTGGTACTAGCTAGCTGGTGCCAGAGTAGAATGTTGTCTGGCGAGAGGATACGAGAACTACAAGCCAGCAGGGAAGGCATGCACCGACTGTGACCCCTTCCCTTGGCTGGCTTGCTTCTACTTTCTCCACACTCCACTGCAGTCGCTTTGCTCAAACTTGATGCAGACATCAAAACAGTTTTTCAAACAGGACTAGTTGACTTCGCAGGTACGTTACTACGTTCACTACTCTTGAATCGGGTTGTGGCAATGAGAAGATTGAAGATTCGGTTCATGATGAAATCCAAGCAAACCTATAGTGCAAAAGCTGTGCATTCATATCAAGTGCTGGCTTTGCGTTCTCAAAGATGGCAATAACTCCATCGACTAGGACATTCTTGCAGGAGTCCAAAGAGGACATTTTGGAGCTGAAGTTTAGTCAATTCACCATAACAAGAACAATCACCATCTGCATTTCTGTTTGTAGTTACGGCAGCAATCACAACATCGACAAAGTCGTTGAGGGTTACTCGAGGATTCCGAGCCTTGGCTCTTCCAAACCGATTGAGCCTCGTCCAGAACTGAACTCGTTGGCCTTCTAGAGGCAGCTCCGCCTCCTTTTCCACATGAGGGATGCAGATGCATTCCAAGGTGGCATTTTGTTCCACTAGTACCTTCGTGAGTGGTTTCCACAATGCCTTTGTAAAGACTTGTGCTTCAAAAGAAGTGATGAGGTTCTTTGCGACATGGCAGGATCGAAGGGTTTGATTCTGACAAAGTCCCATTCCCAGATAGTGCAAGCATCTTTCGGTACCCGACAAGTCCGGAGTGCTGGAAAAGGCATGATCAGGAGCTCCAAAGTCAATGGCCAGTCGCTGCAGTGACTTGTTTTGTCGAAGTAGCTGCTGGATGGTGGAACACGCAAAGTCATCCCGTGACAACAGGTTGGGTGGCAAGTGGAGATCGAGTTCGAGTAGCTCGTTCTGATGGTAGAGTTCCACCATGAAATGGACAAAGGCTCGTTCGGACCATTGCTGTGGTGTACAACACAGGGTCCGTATCTGTGGAAAAATCTTGGAGATGAGACGGGCATGCTCCAGTGTCATGGAACCGTACATTCTCCGACGAGAAATCAATTCGCCTCGTTGGCGTCGAGCATTGTCATTGTTGAGGGGAGTCACAACTCGCTCGCCGAGTTGCAAGTCGGTGACATCTTTGGGAAACCGCGCAATGAGGCAGTGAAGGACATCTCGTTTCGTTTGTTCGCAGTTCAACGCGAGTAACAAGGGTAATCCAAAGACACATTCCACTTTCATGGATTGCGGAAAAATGTCCAGGAGCGTGTGGACTTCGTGGAGCGTGACACACCGCTGTGGCCTTCGCAAGAGCCGATGCAAGGGCAAAAAGTCGTCTAGATCGGGCATTTTGACCGCATCGGCATACGCCTGTGCCAAAAAGATCACTACCGGTACCGACGACTTGGATAGTTGCGAACAGGCCAAGTGGAGAGGATAGTCGCCTTCGAGTGGTGACACGGGCTGCGAAAGAGCTTCCGGGTTCATTTCAAAGACTTCTCGGATAATCTCCAGACTGGCCCCAATTTCAATAGTAAAGACTAGTGGATAAATGGAAAACTCGTCGCCCCACAATCCCACGGTACGTCGGAATCGGTCCCGAGCCAGGACTGGGTTTTGTCGCAACAAGTGCAAATAGCGAGGAGGATTTAGTTCCAGGTCATTGCTGAGTGGATGTGACATGGACGGTTCTTGCTGCGGTGTTTCATCTCGAATAATGGCTCCTAGTTTGCGACGTGCCATAAGTAACCTTGCTGCCTTGAGTGCCTTTCGAGGTCCTCGTCGTCCAGGACGGTGTGCTGCAGGTAGTTCACATTCTGGACGAGCTGTTGCGACGAGACTGTCTTGCTGCTTGTCGGATGCAATAGTCATGCTGATACAGCCAACTAGTCTAACTGGATGGTTGTGTAGGAATATGCTGGTCTATCAGTAGCTAGCTAGGTCGATGGATTGACCTTATCTGTTGAAGGGTGTCAATTCCAGAGCTCTGTTTACCAGCAGCAAGGAAGCTCAGCAGAGAAGTGGTTCAGATTGAGGCAAGTAAAAGGGTTTTGTTGTGTTTCTTGTCTTGCATAGTCTAGCTAATCGTCGTCATTGGGATAAACCAAGCCCCTCCTTCATTCAGACCTTGAATCCTTTTGCGAGTCGGGTCATCGTATCTTTTGTTCCGTCTTAGGGAAAAGTGTGGGTCTGAAGTAACATTTAGTTTGTTGGTCGCACCTTAGCTCCGTCGTCCAGCAGCAACCACAACATCGGCACCTCAACAAGAGCCAACCAACAAGGCATCAACTTGTCAGAGCTGTTGCCGTTGATAGACTTACGGAGCAATAATACTGTGTCTTAGAGGTAAGAATGGCTAGTGGATACGGTATCCGAGGTGGCATCGGCCGATGCTATCCGTTCTACGCGGATTTCAAAAAGTGCATGGTAAGTACTGGGATCTTCACCCTGCCAATGGGATGGTCACCCTACCACAGGTTGCATTAGTTTTCCAACCTCTGTTTGGTGTTGTATTTTGTATATAGAGCCAGCGTGATGAGAAGAGTCATCCCATGCTGTGTTTTGCGGAACGTGAGGATTACTTTGAGTGCCTTCATGGCCGCAAAGAGCACAAGATGATTGCCGACATTCAGGCACAGGAGCGAGTCATGGCCAAGCAAGGAAGACGATATGCCGATCAGGAAAAGGAGCTGCAAAAGCTGGCCGCTAAGGGAAGCTAGCATTCAGAATAGATTCGATTCAATCATATCGATGGCGAGAGGAAGGAAAATCACCATGTAACAAAGTTTTTTTGGAAATCATCTGGTAGGAATCCCAACCAATGCATCTCCGTTCTTTGGTGGCAGTGCATGCCACCAATAGTAATATGCAAAGCAAGTAGCATGTGGTGTTGTTCACTCACGTAATTACTAGAATTGAAAAGGTATATGTTCTGTGGGATATTTTGATGTTTACATTACAAGTATCTAAAAGTAAATAAATCAATCAAAATCTAGAGTAATTACTATTGGATTCAGACTAGAAGTGCTTGAGGACGACGCATTGAGCCAAGGCCCAGGTGTTTCCCAATTTCACATCCACTCACCGGCCGCACTGGCCTCCTTGAGAGGGTGTGACGCTACATTTCAAGTATCTCAACAACGACCAAGGATACCGTTACTACTTTATCGTAACTTGTAGAGGCCTTTTTATCTTCGGAGAAGGAAGAAAATCAATAGTGCTGGTGTGGTTATCGTGAGATTAGAATTTGGCTCATCCAGGTAGAGGTTCTTGAACGACCGTCTTTCGTGCCCTACGGGGAGCTAGCTAGACTAGACTAAACAAGACACCAACACCTCAATCAGCATCATAGCGGGGTAAAGTAAAATGAAAGTCGTGTGCAAATTCGCGTTCACCGTGGAAAATTGTGCTTTCGATAAACCAGTTCAGAGTGCTAAAGCGGAACGTGTTTGAAAGCTGTTTCGAACCCCGTTGGAATGTCCGACTTTGGTTGCCAATGGCAGTGACGAGGATTGATGACAGAAACGGGATGAGGTGAGGACCGTTTCCGCCAATTCATCCCTGTCTCCCAAGTTTAGACAATCGGCACGGGGCGCTTTGAGTTCGTTTCTAGAGGTGCAACGAGAAGTTTGAGGACCGTTTCCAAGTTGGGGATCGTTTGCGACGATCCAATCTCCTGAATCCTTGTGTTGAGTGGACGCCTTCAGCTCACAAAATTAACTTGCTTGGCTCACAACAAAACCAATCACACAACAGACAATCGATTCTTTCATCCATCTCAGCAACAACTAAAAGCATGACATCTATTCACCGTGGAACCAACACAGCCAATGGCGCAAACAACAACATGAAGCTCTCCTCTGAAACTCCAGCTTCCTTTGCTTCAGGTGGACTTGTTCAGCAACGGAAGGACAAGTTGGAGGAAGTGTGTGCTGCTCAACGTGGTCTCAAGATTGTCAAGAAGAGCAAGTGGCATGTCGGTGGATCTGGTTATGGCTCTGGTGTGTACAAGAAGAAGACGGTGGTCCGCTTTGAAGATTCCAATGGCAACAAGGTAGTACCCCTTGTCAAGAATATTGCCAAGAACTATGGCAAGAAAGAATAGACCTGTGTTGGTAGCACTGGGATAGGAGTCGATTGATTCATTCATTCACTCCAGGAGCGTTCACAGCCACAGGTGATGTTGTCTAGCTAGTGTACCAATCTCATAGCCCAAGAGAACACAGGAATGCCGGAGCTCTGGAACTTTGGACCTTCCTAAACTACCACCAAAGCCCTAACTAATAGAATCCATTGTTTGGCCAGTTGCCACTTCTTGTTGCCTTATTCTACATGCATTTGGCATTCAGACATGCGTTCCCTATCTCTTACTTCTTTCTTCTCCCACTTCAAGAGCCCTTCACCAAACTGGCCAAAACCAGACTTCCATCAGCATCATGTCTAAGTGCAGTACAGCCGTACATGCTGGTCGATGGTCGTCGTAACTCTTCTTCCGTCTCACGGCAAAGTGTGGGTCTGAAGTAAATTTTCCTTAGTTTGATCGCACTTTGGCCCCGAAGGATCGATGATTTTTCGGAAGCACCTTGCAAAACTGAGGAAACGGCAAAAAGTCGTCTGATAGAAGTCCTCGTGTCTTCAAACATCAACCATATTGTCACCATGACACGAAAACTGCTGCTATCCTTGCTTCTTCTCACTACATTTCTGCTTGGCGCTGTCTTGGCTGCCCCGTCTCAGAGCAGTAGCAGCGACGATGATGACGACTCGGTCGATGAAGTAGTGGAGCGGGACGGAGAAGCCATGGAGCCCGTGTTTCAGCAGGCTGCGGCAGGTGGTGGCAAGGTCAAGGTTCAGTTTTATGGCGAATCGCAGTGTCCCTTTTGCCGCAAGTTTGTGACTGAGACGTGGAATGACATTTGGAGTGACAATGACTTGAAAGCACTAATCGACTACGAATATGTACCATGGGGTAATTCCTATTTTGCCACGGAAGCCTGTGGGAAGGGTCCCTACAGTCCAGGAGAACGAGCCTGTTTCTATGATCATTGCATCTACAAGCTACGCACGTTTGGAGCAGATGATCTTACCACAGATGATGATTGTTTCAAGGGAGATGTCGTCTATCAGCATTCCGAAAAGGAAGGACAGGGTGAGTGCAGAAAGAAGAGCCATTGGTGGTAGACTTTGGTGATGAAAAAGAAATGATCAAGCCAGGAACACTCTTTCTAAATAAGCTTGATCCTAACCTCTTTCTGATCTCTCTTCCCCATCTCTATCATTATTATTATAACACAGTGGATATCTATGAATCCTGCATTATCCAGAATGACGGTGTGGACAAGGCGGTGGCATTTACGTACTGTGCCGAAGGAGACTTGATGGACAATACGGAAATGTCGGCCCACGAATTGCTGATGGAATGTGCCGCCGATGCCGACATTGACGTGGCTGCCACGCAAAGTTGCGCGGATGGACAAGGACGCGATATCGAAATTGCCAATGCCAAAAAGACACCCGCCCATCCCGGAGTCCCCTATGTGTTGGTGGAAGGAATCGCCGTCCCCGATGCCAATGGTCAAACCAAATTGTTCCTGTGTCAAAAGTTGGCCGAAAAAGGACATCATCCCAGTGCCTGTAGTAGCAACCACAGTGATCGTTTGCTAGAGCATGGCACTGCTGGGGCGGACAAGTTGTGGTGGAAACAAGCGACTTGGTGAGGAGCGAATTTGATGGACATTGGCCGAACATGGACATGGCAGCATTTTGGAGTTCGTTGATTGATTTGCTTCTAAACAAGAATGGCCTGCTCTGTTGCATCATGGTGATACTATGTAGGAGACAATTCGTTCAGTTTGCTGTTGCTAGATTCACGTCTCCATTCCTTGGACAGGTTCTTTACTGGTAGTCGAGCAACAATAGACTAGTACTAGCCAGCTACAATTCACCAAATCTACAGTTGTATACCTTAAACAATCTGCTACCTCGCAACCTACGGTATTGATCATGATCCACATTTGCTATCCTAGTAGGTTGCAGTTGTTGTTGTTTCTTCATTCATTCATCCATTCAATTCATTCACTCCTCTGGCACCACAGATATCTTGATAGCACCCTTGATATCTTTGGCCAGTGCAATTTGTGCTCCAAAGTCTCCTAGTATCTTGATATCTTGTCGCATCTTTTTGCCATTTTCATCCGTCACAGCCACCACCTTGACGGCCTTGCTTTTCAAGAAATCGGCATGACTGGGATCCGATTTTTGCAATTCTCGCAGAATGACCTTGCCGCCAATTCCACCAAACAAGTGGCCCTCGGGTCCTGCCTTGCGTTTGATTTGCAACACTTGCGCTTCCAACCATTCCTTGACGGCCATAGCTTCCGCCTTTTCTTCAGCTTCGGCGGCGGCTTTTTCCGATTCTTCTTCGGCCACTTCCTCGTCACTAATTATTTGGGCGGATTTCGTTGGTCGCAGTTTGTTTTGGAAAAAGGCCGGTGTCACCATTATCACGGCGCCTCGTTGGCCCGTTCCGGGAACGTCCTTGAGCATTTTCACTTGAATCTTTTTGGTGGCGGCACCTCCTCCCCCTTTCTTTTTGGCCATGGCAAGGGCTGTGGGAGGGGAAGTTTGGGATTGTGAGAGTAAAAAGGCTGTTGTTGGACATGCCAAGCACATCCAGCATAGGACAAACAGCAGCGTTGTTGTATTCCTCTTCATTGTTTTCGTTTGGGAGTCCCAGGGGTTGAGAGATTGTAATGAGGTTGGGTGTCCGGTATGGATAAGGGTGAATGGAGGATAGAGGATGGAGAGGGTGTGGTGTGCCGTTGATCGATGGCTGAAAGATACCGGCCGATTTTGATCATTCTAAGTCAGCAGGCTGTGAATGTCAACAGGCAAAAAGATCCAAAAAGATCCAAACCAAAACAAAAGCCAGAACACTTGCAACGTGGACAGAGAGGACAACACTCGGCCAAGTGAGGACAGCCACCGAACACCACCAAGAAAACAGTGTGCTGTAGCTAGCTAGCTAGAGCTATAGTTGCCAGTCAAGATGGACGTGTCCAGTGACAGCAACAAGAAACGCAAGGGTCCAGAAGGGACAGCAGTCAGTGCAGATCTGATGGATCCAGTGATTCTTTTGCAGAAGCTGCTGCAACAGGCCCAGGAACCTGACCCGGAGCCCCAAACAAGCCTCACGTGTCGCCGCAAGCAGATTGTCGACATCAATGATGGATTGAAAGGATTCCTCCAGCTGAAGAAATCTCTGGATGACTGTGTGGAGAAAATAGTCAAAGAAAAACGGCAAAAGGATGAGACTGTCCTGAGAGCTCTCCTTGATAGCTTTTCGCCCCTGTTGTCACTCGGTGCATCCACAGTTTCCAAGATTTTGGACTTTCTGGATGAGGAGACTATGTTAGCAGTTGAGAATGCATCCATTACAATGGCACAAATTATCAATGATTGTGACCATTGGCCAAGGCTTTACCAAACTCTGATGAAAACCAGGCCCATCAAGGACATTTTGCCAGAGCGGATCCTTGACTTCTACAGGTACACGTATGATTGCTCTCGATATTTCAATTGCCTCAATTGCCTTCATGATGAAAAGATTCAGAAGGAAGCCGAATTCCTTCGCTGCATTGGAGATCATGCTATTGCAGCCAGAAAGCTGGAATTGAAGGGTGAAGAACACTACAAATATGACAACAGAGGGTCTCAAGAGGGAGACAAGCAACGGAAAATACAAACCGTAGCAAATCCTTGGTTTTGCTTTGTGAAAGGATCAAAAATAGAGCCAGACTGTTTTGTCCGCATATCTCGCGTCCAAAGTCCCAGGAACGATCCATTGCTCATCGTACAAGGTTTCGGTGAGTATTTTTTCCCAGAAAAGTGGTCGATCGGATCAGTAGGGAGAAGGGAGAAGGAAGCCTCTTTGATGAACGATGCAGATGGGGATCTCGGCTTGGACCTGTCGCGCTGGATTCCATGTCTGGTGGGAGGTGGAAAGGAAAACTATGAAGGACTTTGGCCTGAACTAAAACAGTTTTGGACATGGAATATGCAAGCAACCCAGTCTGAGCGAAAAAGGCAAGCTTCTACCAAGGCCAAGGAGGTCTTTCAGAATGTACGGGTTTCAATCACCATGGAAAACAAGCCAGCTCTCACAACGGGATCCTTTGTGAAGATTGATTCTGACGGAAATGGCTGTAGAATCACCCTTGAGCATAGGGGTGGCAAGGCTTATCGGGGTGGCAAGGCTTATACCGTACAAACATCATTTAGCTTGACGAACAAACAAGGTAGACACAAGGCACAGCTCTTGCTTTCAATGCGCGTGTTCATCGACTAGATGTACAATCAAGTCCACTTTGAGTCCATGGTTAGGAGAAATGCCGCCACGACCATATGGCTTGACACTTGATGGGATAAGTGACAGCTTTCAGTTGGAGTTTGAAACGCAACCATACTATTTGTTGGTGATGTGTACTCTGCTTCTAAATTTATAGAATTTGCATTGATATTTGCGTATTGTACAGGAACACCGTCATCGGTCTAGAGAGTTGTCCTTGACTCGTAATTTGGAATCAATATCCAAGTACCAGCCGAAAACAGTTACTCCTCAAACTCTTGGCCAAGGTTTTCAGGACATGTTTTGGAACAACCTCTATGGTACCAGAGACCTTGATAGTAGTGACTCTGATGATAGTTGGAGTGCCTCTGACGAAGAGATCGACCGGAGCCACAACAAAACGGTGCCTTTCCCCCTACTACTAGAATGATTCAGTCAAGTCTGCAATTTCCACTCCCACGAATGTGCACGCACTTTTGAGGCAACAAGTTTGTGAGATGGTCTTCATCTATCCCGTGCATGGTCACGTTGTATGCCACCTTGAACCAGCCGCTCTGCCATGGTGCTTCTCACCATTTCTTGAATTCATGGAGCTAAAGCAAACATGGCAATCCGTGATTGTCAACCAAGGTAAAGGCGATGGATCCAAAACCAAAAAGAGAGGAAGCCAACCTGAAGGGGTGCAACGTGCAGATGACGAGCTCATCGGCCAGTTGACGGACAGTGGCTACGGTAGTCGGGGAAGAACGCTATACACCAGGGCTGGGCGTGGAAGCAATGCTGGCACTTGGCCAGCAGCCCACTACTAAATGGAAAACTATTTTATACTAGCTAAGGGCTATACGATCGCTGAGCAGCCAACAAAGGAAGGAACCATGGCATCCCGGCCTGGCCCAATGAAGCAGAGAGGAACCACCAACACTTGAGCCTGACTGTGCACGCCAAGGATCACAGACCCACCAACCAACGGTTGCGACCGACAAGGATCAAACGAGCGTTGCCAAAAGCGAGGTAGAAACGGCCCGAAGTGGGCTTGACAGCGGCTTCGGCGGCTTGAAAGTGCTCCAGAACAAAACAGCAGGGCGGACAGCAAGAGCTTGGAGGAGGGACCATGAGACCATGAGAGAGGACGATAATGGTTCGTACCAGTATCATGTAGCTTGGGAGCTGGTGCACCTAACAAAGAAGAGCAAGGGCAACAAGAGAATTGTGAGACTGGAGCTGAGAACATAATAAAGAGCAAAGCAAAGTGGGCCGCATGCCACTTTGGATCAGCGAAGACATCGGGGAACACCCTCGCGAGTGCTCTTGGACCCCTTCCAACACGAATGCTGACTCCGAAGAGCAAAGAACTACTAGTGTCATGCATGCATGCGTACTAGTGGACCGTACCTGTTGTGATGTTTGATGATGGTTGATGAGACTGGAACACGAAACGGCACCATTGTCAAGACCTACGTTGGGAACTAAAGAAGATGAGGCGGCAACGATCGGTCGACGACCGCGAAACAAGCAAGCAACGCGACAATGACACAAAGACAGGAACACATGAACTTACATTGTGCGAGGACGAACCACCCCAACAAAGGAACCACCGCAAGATGACAACCTTTCCCAGCGTATATTGACAGGGGCAAAGCCAGCGAGTCTCAACCACGGGGCTCCCGAAGGAACCACGGGCCCCCGAAGGGGCGGCTGCAAAAGCAGCACCGGAGAAAGGTGTCATCGTCATGCATCTGTCTACGGTATAGAGGAAGAAGAAGACTTTGTGTGATGTGTTTGAGAGAGAAAAAGTTTGCTTGAGGCAAACGGCGTTTCATGCAATCAGCATGGCGTTTCGTTTCGACAACTTTTTCAAGACAAACTCAAAATCAAAAACCAAGGTTGTTTCAAATTGGTTTCTCTTTAGGGCGAACACGTTTTGGCAAACGGGAACAACTTTTAAAAAAAATGAAATCAAATTGATACACACGACAAACGAATGCGTCGGCGGACCAAAACTGCCTCCTGACCTCCTCCGCACTGGACCATACCGGTAGCCGAAGGGAGTGTGCCATGGTTGGACGGAATAAGGTCGGTACCGGTAGTCTGATCACGCTTCCTGCCTTTTCCTGATGCTACAGGTGGTTGGTAGAACTAATTGAGGTTGCGTTGAATAGCAACTCCTGCCCTTTTCGGTTATCCAAATGCGAGTGCCTAATCGATGATCCTTGTATTATCCAACTCCTATACTTCCACCTTGAAGCGATAGAAGACATTCGCTAGTATATGGACAACAATTTTACATGTATTGCGGAAGCTAAGCAGGACATGGAAACACTACGAGTACTGGTTATACTCCTAGCTAGACTCCCACCAAAAGATTCCGGGCTCGAAGTCCTGCTGTGGTTGAAACGTACTGGCAAGCAGTTGGCGTCACAACGTCCATACAAGTAGGGTACCGTACCGTACACATGTATGGCATGCAAGTACTCCGTGCTAAAACATACGGTACCGGTACCGAGTGACTACAGACCTTATACCGCCTGGCCAAAGCTGTCAGCTTGCAGCAGTCACTGCTGATACCCACTAGTACATGTATTTGGCCTGGTTGGTCGCCATCCTGCCTGCCATGAACCCATCGGTTGGTGCAACCTGTTGTAGGAGGGAGCAACTGTGGTTCTCATTGATGCGTTGGTGCAGAGACCACAAACTTCCGGTCTCCCGGGAGGAGTCCACTGCCCATTCGCAAGAACCTAAACAGCATTGCTCGGAAAGCTAGATTCTCGTAGCTAGCTAGCTAGAAGCCACTATTTTGTTGGTTTGCCCCCTCGGACGATCGAATTTGGAAAGAAGCAAACCTCGACAGAGACACCCAATATCATACCGCATATTCCACTCATGCTCCATTCCCGCTCAGCAGCGCATTCCTTGCAAACATGACTCCAGCGAGTGTGAGGAAAGCGTCATCTTCGTCTGCTGGATCTTCGAGTACAGCATCACTTCCGCTCCAAGTTTGGTCCTCGTACGGGAATAGCCGCAGGATAGATCCCTGCCCCATCGATGATGATTGTCCAATGGCGGCCAGCACCAGTGCTCGGTTATGTATTCCGTGTTGTTGCATATCTGCTTCCCATTGGTTTCGTTGATGATGGTTTGTACTGGTTCCTCGTTCTTCCGCGCGTTCTTGTGCATACTCTTGAACCGTTTCAACATCTGCCACCACATAAGCAATAGATATACTGTGCTCCTTGTTGTTCCTGCTATCTTCCTTTGGTGGTGCCAGAAAGCTTTCAAGGAGCTGGCAACTTTGCTGCACATTGGGTAGTTCTGTCACCATCAACAGTTGGCCATTGTCGTCAGCTGCAAGGTACTGAAAGCACCGGTTCACAATATCATGAACGGCATCCAATCCACAGATTCCACTCCCGGCGTAAAGAGCTCCACCATCGGTCGTGGTATTACAAAAGTCTGCCACAAAGGGCGGATTGGTCAAGATGCGTTGGAATGTCATGTCTTCGGACAGGTGCACACGGATTGGATCGTACAAGTTGCCTTGCAACACATGAATCTTGTTGTTGTTCTCCATCCTCAAGAGTCCATTCAATGCCAAGGATGCCATGACGTAGTGACAGGCTCGTGGATTAATGTCCACCAGTACCAACTGTGACCAAGAATTCGGGTGGCAGGTGATCCACAGCAAGCCCTGTACGCCACAACCGCAACATAGGTCGAGAATGTTGTTGGGTCCCTCTGTCCGAATATTATCATCTCCCGCGGAAAGGGCACATAATTCAAGCGTGTCGTATCCAATGGGCATAATGGCATTTCGTTTGGGGTGAAAGGATTCCAGAGGCCAGTCAGTCGGTAACAGTAGCAGTGTATTATTGCTCTTCTCTGATGAGGATGAATTATTGGTAGTACCATCACTGGGAAAGAGATCAGAGGTACTTAGAGGATACACTTGCACTGACGCCACCACATCTCCTTGTAAAGCGAGACTTGGTTGAAGTAATCCAGCTCTGAACAGGGCATTGCATTCGTCCTGGCCAATGGCCTGGATAACCAAGTCCCTTTCCACCGCCAAGCCAAATAGAAAGAGATACAAGAGCACATTCAATCCCATGGTTGGTTTTGGATGGTCAGTATTGTTGTCGTGTAGTACATGTAATTCCAAGGCTGGCAGGTCGTGTCGATGATTGAAGAAGGAATTGCCACTAAAGATGCGTTGTTGCTGGTGATCATCCTCTACTGAACCCAGCAATGTCAGTAGAATTTGCCTGCCAGCATCGAGGCAATATCCATAGTGGTCAAAGACTTGTCGAGCTGATTGACCCATGCTCTTGTTATTAGACTCCACATCATGTAGTAGAGGACGAAAGGATTGGCCCACACGAGTCGCCGCAAAAATCCCTTCAAGCTCAGGCACTTGTTGTCTTGTGGAGTTATTCCATCCCAAAAGTCGCACAGCATCTGTCTTGTGTAGCCGGGGCTCGGCCATCATGCGCCTCTTGTGAAGAGCAAAGGCTTCGGCGAAGCGCCCTTCATCTTGGCGAGCAATGGCCAAATCCAATAGCTCATCTTCGGGGCAACTGTCCTCCATCGAAGAGACCTGTCTGTGTAAAGACGATGGCAGGATGGTTGCAATCTTGCCATCGTCGCTGTCTTCCAGTTTTGGGTTTACCCAGCTTCCCGGACATATTTAAAAGCCTGGGTAATCATCACTCGGAATGCAGTTTCGTCATTGGCCGTAAGCCAGCGGACAGGCTGCAGTCCGACTCAGAGAATGGCGCCAAAATCCAACCCGAGCAAAGCAGCAGCACAACATTAGTTGTTGCTTGGAAGAACTCGAAGAGCACAGCCGAGGAAAACTATATTCGGATACTAACTTGACTTAGTAGAACCACAGCTACACAGCCGCAACAAGAAGAAGCCAAGATGAACGTGCCCAGTGACAGCAACAAGAAACGCAAAGGTCCAGAAGAGACGGCAGTCAGTGAAGATCTGATGGATCCGGTGAATATTTTGCAAAAGCTGCTGCAACAGGCCCAGGAACCAGACCCGGAACCCCAAGCAAGTCTCACAGGTCGCCGCAAGCAGATTGTGGACATCAATGATGGATTGAAAGGATTCCTCCAGCTGAAGAAATCTCTAGCTAGATGAATGTGTGGGGAAAATAGTCGAAGAAAAACGTCAAAAGGATGAGACTGCGCAGAGAGCTCTCCATGACAGTTTGTCGCCTGTACTGTCTCTTGGTGCACCAAGTATTTCCAAGATCATGGACTTTCTGGATGAGGAGACTCTGTTTGCAGCGGAGAAGGCATCAATCACCATGGCACAAGTTGCCAAAGATCATGGACATTGGCCAAGACTCTTCCAAACTCTGTCCAAATCCAGGCGCATTAGGGACTTTGTGCCAGGGAACAGTTGGTTCATGCCGCACTATTGTGACTCTCCGCACGAGCAGCGCTACCATAATGAGAAGAAGCCACGATCAACTTCAAGCTACTCTGCGAGTCAGAAGAAAGCGGCCATGCTACGCTTCATTGGAGATCAAGCTGCTACAGCCAGAAAGCTGGAATTGAAGGGTGAACAACACTACAATTATGGCAACGCTGATTCTCAAAAAGAACAAGCTGGCAAGGATCGAAAACTACAATCAGTTGCAAATCCTTGGTTTTGCTTTGTGGAAGAAGGTGCATTAGATGAAGACTGTTTTGTTCGCATATCTCGGGTCCAAAGTCCCACACACGACCCATTACTCATCGCACAAGGTTTCGGCAAGTGGTCAACCGACTCGGACTACTGGAAATACGGTCGGAAGGATCCTTCTATCGCCTTGGACCTGTCGCGCTGGATTCCGTGTCTGGTGGGAGGTGGAAAGAAAAACTATGAAGGACTTTGGCCTGAACTAAAACATTTTGGACATGGAGCAAGCAAGCAACCCCTCCTGAGCGAAAAAGACAAGTTTCTACCAAGGCCAAGGAGGCGTTTCAGAATATACGGGTTTCACTCACCGTGGGCAACAAGCCAGCTCTCACAACGGGATCCGTTGTGAAAACTCATTTTGACGGAAATGTCTGCAGAATCACCCTTGAGCATAGGGGTGGCATGGGTTATACCGTGCAAACATCAGTTATCTTGGTGGGCATGGACAAACAAGACAAAGACAAGGCCCAGCTCTTGCTTTCAATGTGGGTGTGCCCCGACTGATACCGGTTGTGCAATTCAAGTCCACTTTGAGACGGTGGTTTGGTTTGAAGAAATGTCACTACAACCAGAGATGGGGTGACACTTGATGGGATAAGCGACAGGTTTCTGGTGGAGTCTGAAACGGGGTCATACTATTTGGTGGGACAGGCGACATGTTTTGCTGGAGTCAAAAAGTCTGTCTTGTACGAAAATGTGTTGGCGCTATGTACTCTGCTAAAAGCTATAGAATGTGCATGGATATTATGTAGCAATCGTTTATTAGGAGTAGCTACACAAGTTGCCCCGTACCACTCACTCTTAGCACGCCCAAACCCCAGGTGTCTCTAGCAAAAGGTCAAATAGAATGTCCTGTTGATATATCCGCGGCAACTCCTCGGTAGATGCCTCGTTGACACAACCCACAAGTTCGACCAGTTTGGGTTTGGTGCAATCACCCTGATGTTGCACCCGATGGCGTCCAAACCGGTTCCACAACAAATAGTATGGAATCCGCCCCAATGCTTCGGGATTCCCATCTTCGCAATCTTCCCAGGATGAATACAGACACTCTCCAAAAGAAGGATAGGGAAGCTCTTGCAATGTGGTGTTGCCTCCGCGTTGCAAGATGTGTTCTAAGTGTTGTTTGTGGCGTGTCTGTTCCAACAAGGAATGAATGGCCAAAGTTTGCAGGCTGGTGTTGCGTTGCAAGGCTTTCAACACGTCATCCACCCGGGTGGCCACACCTCCCAAAACGGAGGGATCATGCTTGCCCACGTGGAGCGACCGCAGGCACGAACAATGGTCTAGAATATGCACCAACGTGTCCGTCATGTCCTGCGGTTTGGGTGCCTTGGGTTCTTGCCGAAACGACATGGTGAGTTGTTGCAGCGATGGAGTCAACAAGGGACTCAACCATTGGTAGGATGGCATGTAGCAATGCGTCAGCTGCAGTGTGGTCAGCGGTGCAGAGGGTGGTGTTTGTTGTAGAGTGTCAGGCAGGGCTGTGCTGGGAAACTTGAAGCAGGAGAGTTCCAGTTCTTGTAGTGACTGGTTTTGTGACAAGCCCTGAAGAATGGATTGTAGCAGTGTACTATCGTCGTCATGATTGGATACCAAGGATCGAAAGGTTTTGACAACTCGTCGTCCTGGTAGTTGGACCATTTGATGCGTTTCGGCATGAATCTTGAGCTTTGTCAGTGTGGTATTGGCCTGTAGCATGTGGGTCCACAACTGACAAGACTCGGGTGTCATGGTGTCACTGGACAGACTAATGTCCAACTCGGTGATTGTTGTGTTTGTGGCCATATGCTGACACAACGTGTCCATGGCCTGTGCGGTTGCCCACTGCTGTGGTTGACAAACCAAGGTGTTCAAGTGGGGTAGCATTTGACAGAGTACTTGTGCTTCGGGCATGTCCAGTCGATCAGGTCCTGCGTGGTAGTCGGAGCAGAGTCGAAAGCTTTGTTGTCCCTCTGGATAATACTCCCACAAAACATTGTAGACATCAGACGAACAGCCCAATGACATGGCCACGGCCAGCAAATCTTGGTCCTTGCCACTACTAGGATGATTCGCCTTGACCAACTCAGGAGATGCCTGCAGCAGCAGTTTCAAGGCTGAAAGGTTCGGTGAAGACCGTCCCGTTCCGTTTGGATCCATAAAGAGGTAGACCAAGGGAGGCATGCCTTGCGCATTGCAATGAACTCGAGCCAAAGGGTTGGTGTTCTCAAAGATGAACTGGATGACTTGATCAGATGCATAGCGGGACTTGCAGGCAGAATGAAGTGCGGTCTCGTCGGTCCTCTTCAGGTCTTCTTCTTCTGTCATCATGCCACGGATTGCTTGGATCGCATCCAAACGAGAAGCCGCGGGAGAGAGCAGGAACAAATGAAGCGGTTTTTGTCTGGAGGGACCCATTCGCAGACTCCAGAGACGGGGATGCCGTTGGAGAATGGTCAAGGCTCGGTCACAAGCTCTTTCTGACCATGCTTTGCTGTCAACATTGACAAATAAAGAATCCAACTCGACAAATGCTGCCTTTTCTGTCAAAGGAACGTTGTCAAGGCAAGTGGAGGAAGAATCGTTCGGAACAACCATGGTTTTGTCCTTCGTCTTGCAGTATCGCTTCAATCTCTTGCTCTCCTGCTTCTAGCTGGCTAGCTCTTGGAATTATGTAATGGACTTGTTTTCAACTCTCTTGCTTGTTGTGTGCAATGCATGCTAGCTACAGGTAACTAGGATGGGCGAGCTTCCATTGCGAAGGCAAGGTGGAAGGAAACGAAGAAACCGAGACCTTTATTGCCCAAATGTGTTGACGTGGTGCAAGAGGTGGCAAGTTTGTTCGTGACGCAGCGACGGATTGATGCCAAGCAATCGCTCTCGTGAATGACGGTACCAATCCAATAGGCACGTTTCATAAAAAAGGAAGCCAAGGTTCGCAAACAACGAGAAGGGGTACTGTACCATCACAAAACTGCCCGAACCCTCATCGATTTCTAGACGACATCCGATGTCAGAAAGGTATTTTCGTATGACGGACAGACGACTCGGGATCCGCAATCACGGTTCGTGATTGGGGATGTGTGACTCAAATCAGATGGTTATCCGATCATCATCAGATGGCCAGGTGTA